>JAHZND010003299.1:0-20424 GCA_027744115.1 Acrocyrtus sp. NNG-2020 | reverse complement strand
AAAAAAATAAATTGTCTTCGTGTGCTCCTTTCAATCGAGTACGTGTCTGCAATTCTCCTGACTGAGAACTCATCATATTTTTTTACTCCCTCGTAGGTAATCATTAGTGCGACGCACGGAAAATAAACCTGAAACCATATTTTTGCAGAAAAAGAGAAAAAAATAAAATTTATAAGGTATTAAAGTCACATGATGTACTATTTGCGAGCCCATTTTTTTATGCTCTACCTCTTCTCCTCTCGTCCTCGTCCTTCACTCCATAATTTTTTTTGGAGAACTTTATCCTAAAAGATTACATGTGAGAAGCACTTTAACGTAGAGGAATCCTTATAAACGCTTTTGCCGCCACTAATAGACTTTCTGACATGTAAATATTCTCTCTCCATAAGCCCCTGGGACAAATGACTCCATTTTCAATCTTATTCACTCCCAGACAGCGCGGCCCTAGCTCGATTAGTCAGCACATTAGTGGAACTAGCGTGGAAAGCCGAGCCATAAAAAAAGTGATGCAAATTTGATAAAACCTTACGCAAATTCCTTTACTCAGCAGCTCCACACAAAAAAAATTCCAGAGTTCTTCTCCTTTCTCACAAATATCCTTTTGCCGTATTGTCCTTCCCATTTCAAACTCTTTTTTTTGTTTGGCTGACCGTCCACTGCTCACGGCTTGTGCCGTTATCATCCCTTCTACAATTTATTTGCGACCAACAAGCTAATGAATTAGCCGTAATTGGCAAGAATAAATAGCTCCCGGAAATGGGTGATTACGCTGTGCTTTATATGAGAGCTTTATTTCTCCCGGTTTTAGCAGAATGCACTTTATACTGCACTCACTGCCACTTCCCTAACGAGTCTTGGCACTCTGCCGGTTTATAAATACATTTTTTTCTTCGTAATCAAATCTCCAAATAGGAGAAGTGAGTGACTTGATAATTACACGGGCGAAGTGAGAAATTAAGTACCTACGTTCCAATCTCCAGACGTTATTATTATGCATTCAATTTCAGACAAGTTTGGAATGAGCTTGTCTGAACTTTTGGATTATGCTAATTACACCAAAACACTCATTAAAACATTTTTTTTATGCTTTGCCCTGCAAAAGATAACCACTTTGATATTCAATATCGTTCTCATATCAAATTTTACAGTAGAATGGGTCTCATTCTTTCTCAAGTTCTCACAAATATCATTTTTTTTCATATCCCATTAGCCAGGATTTTTATGGGGTGACGTCTGGTCAAAAAATAATACAACCTTGGGGGAAATAAATGCATTCGAAATGCTATTTGGTAGTCTTAAAATGTAAAAATGACATTTGCAAAGTTATTGCCAGTGCCATAATAAATATCGTTTTTATGGATTCTCGTATTATTTGCGATATTGCATTCACGCTCGTTCCGCTGCATTTCAGTACCACACTTTTTAGCTCTACGTGCCGCTCTGGCTCTGGCTCTACCCGTCTGACATGTAAAACCAGCAAAATGATATTTTTTTACGCTGGGCTCAGCTATCTGCCCTCTTCTCAGCAGTTTGTATGTGAGGCGAGAATGTGTGGGAAAAAGGAGGTATGGCAGGCCGCTTTATAGCCGCAGTCAACTGAGAAGCTGAGCTCAGTCTGGATCAGTTCTTGATCAAGAGCGTTACAACCTGAGCCGGCATGTGGACGGGCTCGCCGTAATTTTTTTTATTATTGCGCCAACTATACCAAGTGCGGCATTAGTTTACCGAGTAAGCGATACTCCTTCCTCTCTCACTCATTTTCTGCAATGTGAAACGGGAAAAAAGATTTTTTTTCGAGAGACTCTTCTCCTCTTCCTATAAAGACAAAGCAAAGCTTTTAGTCCTAGTTAAACCTGCCTGACAGTGTCACAATCACGTTTCGAGCATCAATACATTTTGCTTTACACTCCGAGCCTATATAGTAGAAAAAGGGAAACTGGCGAGTAAACAATCAAGCCAGGCAATAACCGGCTTTCCCTTCTTATTTACGAGGCTGCCACTGTAAAAAAAAGAGGAAAGGCGCTCTAATACATGCTAAAGGACAATGCTCTGAGGTTTTATATACATCCCTGCCGCAAATAATTAATTTAAGTACTTTAATCATCATCGGCCGCACCGTATCAACATCAACTTTGGGACTTTTTTCTGAAGAAAAAAAAGAGAAAAATACGGATTTTTTTCGAGAATTTACCTTCTCCGTCCCAAATTGTTTTGTCGAATTCTAAATGAAAAGAGAACAAAAAAAGAAAAAACAGAGAAATTGGAAGAAAATTACGACAAAACAGTAAAAAACAATAAACTGCGCTCTTGTGACGTCTTACAGAGAAGACGTAAGTTGAAAAGTTTATTTTTGTTGTTGGACTTTTTTTGGGGTGAATAGAAAAAGAGAGTGTGGAGGGTATAAAAAAACGAGTTCCACTTGATCCTTACCTGCTTGAATGGAGCTCACCGGGAGAGCAAACCATTACACTGGGAAACGTTGACATTGCTTACCGCAAGGGAAGCGCTAATTGATTTCAATCTGTGCAAAAAATAAAGTTTAAAGAGAGAGGGAAAAATAGTCTTCAGTGGCACGCCATCATAATAATTTTTAGGGAGGTACTAGTATAGCATTCTGCAAATTTATCGCTGACTAAGAACAAGGAGGCGGAGGACTTTTTTGCTGTGCAAGTCGTAAAGAAAGCGGAGCGGCTTATCAACACCTTCAATCGCACCGTGACTACTCCTGACACCTCCATAAACGATGTGTAAAAAGAGATTTGTTTTGTGAGTTGCCCTCCGACTCACGCCAACTAATGCGCCATTACACAACACTCGGACAACTACAAAACAGCAAGTGAGCAGGATCATGTTATGTAAATACGAGTGATTAGCTGTACTTATGTCTGTGCACTTTTTTAATATGTTTTACATGATTTCTCCCAGTTATTAATCTTCCCAGTCAGAAATTGCTGTATTAGCTCCGCCACAGTCCATAAATCAAAAAATGTGCTTAATTATAGCCACACGTCAATAGGGTGAAGAAATAGAGCAGTGAAGAAAAGATATTATTTACTTGCAAGAGTTTCAAGCGAAAAAAATTAGAGCAACTGACAAGAAAAGAAGCTTAAAAGTGGAGAATAAAAACTTCTTTTTTTACTATCCCCAGCCGGAGAAGAAATAGTAATAATTTTGTTTAAAGTAAGTGCTCAACAGCCACATCCATTTCTTATCTTACCGTCTGCTCCGTAGACAAAATAATTCCCGAACTGTGTTTAGTGTGAGAGTGTCTGCCAAAAAAAGTTTTTTTTTCACTAACTCTCCAGAATCAGATTTTTTTTATCTTTTTGTCGCAGACAATTCAAGCTTTGAGTTTGCTTCAGATAGCACCGGGAGAAAAGCGACACGCCTTTTCCGACTTGGTTTTCTCCCATTTTTGGATATTAATTAAGCTCTCCATTTCAGAGGGAGGGTTTTTAGTAGTCTCCGCAAAAAGAAGAATAGAATTTTTTTTTCCAGCAGCAACAAAATATAAGTAAAGTGCAGTCTAATAGCCTATTCATACACTGATTAAACTGTAATCAAATCAGTTGTTGTGCGTACAAGAAAAGAAACTGAAATTGGAATTCCCGAAAAAGGATATAAAAAAAGTTTCCTTCTCCAGATTCCAACTTTTTTTCCTTTCTTCTTCCAAATAATGTGATCTAATTGTACCTGGACACGTTGCTAATAAAAAAAGAGCTCGTACCATTCACCAACTCCAGCATTCCATCTTCTAGAGCTCTTATATATATGCGTGTACTTTTCTCTTCTCCGAACAAAAAATAAGCTAAACTTTATAGTGGGAGTAGCTAGCGAAAAAAAAAACTTTTTTATAGTTTTTTTTCGGTGCAAAACTCAACAACATTGAGAAGGCAGCCGCGTTTTTTTCCGATTCATTCATTCTCCGCAGGATGAAGAGCATTCCATGATAGCCCCAGAGCCACAAGAAGAAAATATTTTTGCGAGAGTGTCTTGAAAGGATGTAAAGGAGGAACAACAAAGCCATAAAAAAGCAAGCAAGTAAGTAAAGAGAACAACATCAAATCCATTTCCCCTCCAATTTACTTTTTCTCTTCTTGCCTCCATTTTACCATGAAACTGCAACAAGGTACATCTGCCACTGCTCTTATTACCCTAATCTTAAGAAACAGAGTTTGCTCTTGCCACTATTGCCTTTTTCTCCAGCTTTCTTCCTTAAAAACAGTATAATCTCCATACGACAGGGCCTTATTTATGCAGAAAAATGGGCAACTTTTTTGCGGGTACAGATGTATGAAAAAGCATTTATGACGGGAAAAGTGTGTCTTGCACTTAGGCACAGCTTTCAGCCCTTTCAATGAGTCTCCAAGTTTTTAATCACGGGGAAGAATGAGTTGAATGAAACGGTAAATTTTTTCCCATGCTCGCCAAATGATCCGACGCAGTGGAGGAGGGAAAAAAAAGGGTTACAAAAAATTCTCTTTGTACGGCTCATTCACTGCAGAAGCAGGGAAACTAGCAAGTTCATTTCTCCATCTGGACTATTTTGCTAAAGGAAAAGTCGACTTGGCAAAAAAAACTACTTTTTACTACGAATTACTACACAAGAGTAAAAAAAGGAGTCTACTGCCTGGGGAAACTAAAAAAATGATTATATAATATTTTTTTCTACCCCTTCTCCCTCTCGTTAGATTTCTATTCGGAGAAGTTTAGAGAATAAAAGTGTGAGGAAAAGTAGGGAAAATTTGCATCGCTTGAAAATCCACTTGCTCCCACTTTCGAAAAAAAGTTTTGTAAGAGGATGACGAGTAATCTGCTCTAGAAAAATGGGATAAGCACTGCAACAAACTGTACGATTGTGTGATTGTTAGGCAAGGGCATAGCTCTATTTTTCTTGTTGCTACTATGATGATAGGTGACGGGCTTTTATAGTAGAAAATGTAATTGTTTTGCAGAGATTTTTCAAAAAAATATATTTAAAAACTTGATTATGCCGTACACAACTTGTATTTCCATCTACGGCTTTGTGTTTTTTGTTCCTGTGCGAGTTTAGTTCTCATCCAACTGCTAACTTAATTTTTTTTGACAGTCTAGTTGAAAAATGTTGTTGGGGAGGCGAGAAAGAACAATATATTTGTGGGGATAGGTTTTTGCAAAAAAAATATAGTTAACTAGTTTGTACATTTTTTTTCTTTGTATCGAATATTACATTACTTGGTGCCATTGAAGCCGCACTAATAGAAAAATGACGGGGAAAGGAGAGAAGAGAAACTGGTATGTGACGATATAAGTTCAGTGGAAAGAATTGAAATGCAAAGGGATCTGAGGAAGCTGCAGGGTGTAGCGTGCTTATTGACTTTGTAAGAGTTGTAAAGAAATACATTTTTTCGGTTTGAACGGCACATTTGGCATAATGTAGTGTGCTCAGTAGAAGCAACGGGAAATGTTCCCAGAGCAATTTCATGGAGAGGAAAGGGAAAATATAGAAAACACCAAAAGCGTTTTTTCTCTATTTCTGTGCCTACTGAATATGTAAACAAATACGGTAGAGAGAGGTTAAGGAAATAAAAACAGAGATGTACCGAGAACATTGACTTTTAAAAGGATGGAACATCAAACAGGAAAAAAAAGAAATTTTCGCGGATTTTTTTTTATTTTATATATATTTTTTTTGCTGAGCTAACTACAATAACGACAGTGGGAAAGAGGTAGAGAGATGGCTTTTTATAAGAGTTGCCGGGGGAGAAAAAAAAAGATGTGCAGGTGGATGTGGCCGAAAAGGATTTCCAAGTGAGTAGTCTTGTAGCCCGGCATGGCTCTCGGAGAAGGATGGCAGGAAGAAAGTCGCATGAAAGATGCAAATGAAAGGGCTTATAAAATTGAATCTTACCTCCCACTCACAACCCACAAAGATAAGAATTGGGAAAGGAGCTGTGACGCGGGTGGGGCAGGAGAAGAGTAGGGTGGCTTGGATAGATTTTTGGTCAATTTGCATTGGAATCGCATAAATGAAATGATAATAAACTGCACGATTTTAGCCGGAATGTGCAATCCAGAAAGTGGAAACAATTTTGGAGGAGCAGAAGTTGGAACCAAAAAAGGTGAAAGAGTAAGGAAAAGGAGTTAGTGCAAGACACAAATGCACGGAGGAGGATACTANAAAAAGGTGAAAGAGTAAGGAAAAGGAGTTAGTGCAAGACACAAATGCACGGAGGAGGATACTAGTTTGGGAAAAGTGTTTGCCTTTATCCTGAAATTTTCTTGGGAAAGTGGTGAATGGAGCAGTTCCAATATTATTCCTGGAATTCTTCAAGTCGATGTCGATGGCTATGGCTCTAGTTTAATATTTCTTTTATGTCTAGCTTGGTGTGAGCAATATCTCCGTATGCAGCAGTTGTAGTACGAAGAATGGAAAAACACTTAACTCAGCTTTCTTGCATGACTGACTGCTCCATACGGAAGGATATTTTTCACATCCATGTCACATCCCATTTTCCATGTTCTCGAGTATGGCATAAAGCTGAAGTTTTTCAACTTTTTTTATATATCTGGCTCCCTTGTCTTATACGCACCCAGATTACTTTTTTTTCGCGAAAAGACGTATCGGTCAGAAAAAAATAGTATTGAACCTGAGCAAAAATCATGAATATGCATGGGTGGCACTTTCCCACCAGGGATGTAATTTAAGCACTCCTCCTCCACGGAAAGTCCAGAGTGGAGAAAAAAATTCTATTTTTTGGAGGAAGTGTCAGTGCACGTCCTTACTTAAAACTCGACACAGCATGTTCCCAGCAAATTCACACACTTTGAGTAAGCATCTCTCAGAGTGTCAGGGAAAAAAAGATCATTGGGAGGGAGCAGGAAGACAAGATTGTGTTATTAGACTGCTACACGTCAATTTGATCCAGGCTACGACTCTTGTTTCTCCTGAACCAAATTGAGTTAAAAAAGGGCCATAAAAAAGAGGAATAAATTCGGTCTTCTTCCTGTGCTACTCCTTCCTTTTCTCCATTTTTCCTCGCACTTCTTCATTTTCGCCGGACCTGCTCGTCATCCTCAGAGTGGCAGAGCAGGAAGAAAAAATAACATTTCATTTCATAGCACTCACCTTATCTATTAGCTTTCTAGTTCACGTACTCGGCCAGGCCACACATGCTGAATATTGACTGACTCCATGAAAATCTAGCCTTGCATGGGAAAAAGGATCTCCAGAGAGTAAAAAATGGAGGAACAGATCACCGAGCAAAAAAAAAATCGAGAAGTCTCTCTCGGCTATATTTCGCATCGGTTCCGTTGTTTATGACCGGTCGTTCATGTAACAAGAAAGTATTACAAGATTGTAAAGAATAGCTCCACCGATCACTGTATCCCGAGCTGACTGCTGAGCTGCGAGCTTCGAGCTGTGCGGACGGATATAGATTAGCACGGGCGGCAAGAGGCGGAGGGTCATTGTACATACACACACACACACACACGAGTTTTTAGGGTTTGTCGGGTACCTTACAAAAAAAGGAAGGCGCTGCTCCATTTTTCCTATAGAAATGAGTTTTTGCATTGAACTGCCTCGAGTGGAAAGTTCTTTAGTAAAGGAGCGCCAGTCAAGAAGACTTTTGGAAGCACTCTTTTTTAAAGCCGTTTTCTGTTTTTAGAGGAAAAAACCGTTCAAAACAGTAACAAGAAGTAGTTCTTAAGACAGAAATGGAAAAGACGTTCCGTTTTAAAATGAGGTGGAGAGGAAGAAGAAGAAAAAAGGTTTGGTTTGGAGTGGAAAGCGAATATATTAAAGGGGAGAGGAGGATGTGGCAGTAAGGGCACAGCCAAAAGCGATCAGAAACAGGAGCAAAAGCGGACAAACCGTCCAGCCGGCCGTGTGATATGAAGCGTGACGATTCCGCCGAGAAAGTAGATCTGAAAGTCTTAAGAAGAAAAAAAACTCTTTTTCTAACAAGCGTGGTGAATGCGCACGTACAAATGAGCTGAAGACATTTTCTCCATCCTGCTAGTGGCGAGTATGTAGTTCTCTCAAGGGTGCCCACAAAATAAAAGAAAGTTTGGAGGAAAAAACAAGTTTCAAAATACATGAAAGCTCAAAGCACAATATCACAAGGAAAAAAAACCTCAAGTAGCAGGAGGGCATGTAAGAGTGACGAAAGCGAAAAGAAAGAGTGAAATGGAGAAATGGACTGGCTCACTCGTTTTCTGAGCTGCTCTATCTGTATCCATATCTGTTCTTAGGCACGGCGAAAAAAAGGGGAAAATGTAGGAAAAATATATTGGAATTGGGAGTTGAATATGAGAGGATTTTTTTTGCATCAAATTTTCCTTTATGACTTGACAGACGAGGATTCTGCGAATTCCTCTTTTGTCTGGACGCTCTCATCGGTACGTGGAAATCAATGGATTCCATCCTGCTAGTGGCGAGTATGTAGTTCTCTCAAGGGTGCCCAAACCTCAAGTAGCAGGAGGGCATATACCGATACAGAGTGACGAAAGCGAAAAGAAAAGAGTGAAATGGAGAAATGGACTGGCTCACTCGTTTTCTGAGCTGCTCTATCTATATCCATATCTGTTCTTAGGCACGGCGAAAAAAAAGGGGAAAATGTAGGGAAAATACCATTGGAATTGGGAGTTGGATATGAGAGGATTTTTTTGCATCAAATTTTCCTTTATGACTTGACAGACGAGGATTCTGCGAATTCCTCTTTTGTCTGGACGCTCTCATCGGTACGTGGAAATCAATGGATAGTGTTACGAGTGAATGCCAAGGAGCCATGATTTTCAGCTAAAGGCTAAAACTGGGAATAAATGCGGTGGTAGGCCAAGGCTAGAGAAGAGAATTGGGAAGAGTGCGTGTGTTTGTGCGAGAGTAGTGGGATTTTGCTATTACTACCTGCTCAAATTCCACACCAAAAATTGCACTCTCTTATATCCTCCTTGGGTTAGGTATCGGTAGAGCTGCCATTTAGCATTAGCATTACGCTACGCCCGTCGAAAATCATTTTCAGCAACAATACAGCGAGGTTAACCTACCCATCACGGAATATAAAAAAAGTTTTTCCCCAAAAAAAAACTTTCTTTCCCAACTTTCATCATTTTCCCGTACTATTGGTATTCCATATAAGAATCAGTTCGAGTACAGAGATCGAGTCATTCAGGCAAGATATAATCTTCCGGTTGGATCCCTCATGCGGTGGTGTGGCAGAACACAAGCCGGCTGGAATGAGATACGACGAAAAAAATATATAGTTGGGAAAAAGGATGGCCACTCAGCAGTGTACAGAAAGCCAGATCCATTCCGGCACATACAGCACACATATGTAATTAATTCAATTGGGGAGGACAGATAACTGTGTACTCAGCTTTTGCACAATTGCACACTCCCTCCGCTCCGCTCGCTAGGTAACTTTAACTGTCTGCCCATTCCGCCTCACAAACCCGCCATTTCGTTTAGTCCCCTCGTCAATACGAACGGCGAAGATGTACGACGAGCTAATACATGTTGATAAGCCAAGGACAAAGAAAAATCAACTCACATTTTTTATTGTATCCCAAACAAAAAAGTGGAAGAGGATTACTCCGAGAATAACAAGAAGAGCTGAATTGAGAAAATAGAAAAAAAATACTTAACTTTATATGAGCTGAGAGGACAAAAGGGAGAAAATCTTATTTTGGGGAAAGAGTAGAAACCCTGGTTGAGAATTGGGAGCGTATCACATCCATTCTGTGAGAGAGTGTCCATCTCCAAAGGGCTTTCACGTCTGGTTTAATGTATGCATAAAAGATAATGGAGAGGGGGCAAAAAGGCTGAGAATCGTTAGTGGGAGAAGGAGAAGGGCCCCCAAAAAAATTTCATATTTTTTCCCCATTGTTGGAGGAATGCACAAACGGCCCAGCCAGCCATTTTGGCAGGAGTGACAGAAAGAGGGGAAAGTGGAGTAGACAGTAAAGGACATAATACCGTAGGGACAGCGACAGCTCATCGTCATGAAAAAAGAGAGCGGTAAAATGGGAATGAATGAAAGGCCGGTTCCGCGAGCGGTTACACCAACTGCAGCCTTGTTGGGGAAGGGAAAGAGGGAAAAAACAAAAATTTCTATAATAAAAATGGCAACCCGTTTCTGATAGCGGGAGCAGAGGGGAAGGGAATCAGTGACACAAGTTGAGGTCGTGTCTTCCTCTTCCCACAATTGGACGTTAGGAAAAAAAAGTTAAACTCGTTCACACAAAAAAAAATATCCACCCAGAGCCATCAGCTTTCTTTCATGTGGTACACTTTTTTTTCGTCTTCTCGACTCATCCGCTGTCAAGTTAGCGTATTTTTTTTCTTCCAGGGAGGATGGGATGGGGATAATAAGAAATATTTTTTTGAAAGGATAAAAGTAAAGGTAAAAAAAAGTTGGATGTTGGATGAGTGGAAGAAATAGGTCTTTGATTACTTTAATGGTGGTAGCAATAGAAGAAGGTATCCGGGCAGATGAGATCAGGGAAGAAGCAATAATCTGAAAAAAGTAGTTTTGTGCTCGTCTCTCCTTTCCTTTCACTCCAGGAGAACAATGTGGCGCGACAAAGCTCTTTAACAACTTGCTTCCCTCCCAGTCATCAAAACTTATTGTGCGTCCTGTCGCCGCTCATTTCTCAGAGACGGGGACAGCTGCGCACACCTCTACCTTACCAACTTTGCCATCTGAATCTCACGCCAGCTTTACTTCTGCTTAACCAGCAACTGATAACTGTAAATAACGTCAGCATATTTCCAGATCCTCTCTCATCTGCTGGTTCTGGTTCGGGGTTCCTCTTTGCTAAAATAAAAAAGTTATCCAGTCTGGAGCTCCTGGAGCTGATGGCTGTATTTTTGGAGGAGCACAACACAACTGAAAATTTCAGTATTTCGCAATAATGAGCAGAGAAATAGTAGTAATCCAGTTGGAGTTGTGTAATATGGGCTCTTCTTCTCTTGCTGGAGAAGTACGGAAGTGAAGCTGGTCTGAAATGCGAAGTGTAAGCTTTTTCCGGGAAGAGAGCAACAACGAGTAAACTGAGAGGAGGAGGAAAGAGTAGAAAGTAGAAAATACTGGCAATAATAATAACATCCTCATCGCCCCTTTCTCCCCAGAGAAGATACTCAACTTTCTGAGGAATTTAAATCGATTTTGCTTTCACCACACTTTTTCAAAAACACTCTTGACAGTAGCAACAGTATTTTCCTCCACGTGAGTACTCCATACTCCCACTCCCTACCAAAAAAATAGAGCTTTTTCCTCCTGCAGAGGATGTGGCACTTGGCTTGGAGAGAGCGTATAAAAAAGGGCTCATCATATTCTCCTTTCTCTCTTATCATGCTTTCTCCGTCTATCACTGAATTTTTAACAGTGGACCGTACCCTCCTCTCGAGCACTTTTCAT
Organism: Acrocyrtus sp. NNG-2020; assembly: GCA_027744115.1. Taxonomy (NCBI): domain Eukaryota; kingdom Metazoa; phylum Arthropoda; class Collembola; order Entomobryomorpha; family Entomobryidae; genus Acrocyrtus; species Acrocyrtus sp. NNG-2020. Next base: position 9,022 of record JAHZND010003299.1, on the reverse strand, counting down.
AGTAAAAGAGCCCTCCAAAAAACTGACTACTAGTCCCCCTCCTCTAAAGCTCCTTTTTCCTGATATCTCGAATTCCACTCACATTTAAACTTTCCTCCGCATGCAATACATTTTCCCTTTCGTCCTTTGTGTATTATATATTGCGGCGATGATCATTTTGCAGGAAACTTCTCCAGCATTATTTTATTTTTGTTTTTTCCAGGAAACGGAAATATTCTCGCCACACATGCCCCTCTACAAAGTGTACTAATGAGACATTATCATTATAAACATCCTCATCCGTTGTTTTCTGATAATGGCCTCAGCTCCCAAACACACGTTGCCTGTTTTATTCTCGCCACACATGCCCCTCTACAAAGTGTACTAATGAGACATTATCATTATAAACATCCTCATCCGTTGTTTTCTGATAATGGCCTCAGCTCCCAAAAATACGTTGCCTGTTTGCAGAAAAGACTTTCTTTTTTAAGACCTTTCCCAGACAATACGCAGCACAGGCACAAATTTTTTTTCTCCCTACCTAAAAGTAGGGAGGAGGAGTAGTGTGGGGCTGCGAGAGGAATAATATTGTGTAATAATAAGAGCACACAGTAAACTATTTTGGTTGGAGTGAGCAGCTGGAGCTTTATGTGACAGGAGTAATACAGCGGGTGCTGTCGTGGGACTGGTGATGATACCCCAGCCAGAACAAACAGAAAAAAAAGTTGCGCTTTGTGCACACCAAAAATACATACGAAAAATATACTCCTACGCCAGCATCTCCATTTTTATTTTGCTGGGATAGCTATAGGGAGCAAAATAATCTGCGTCTCTGGTATAGCGTCATTACCATCACCGTCTCGTAATCATTATAAGAAGGAGAATAGTAGCAGTTACGCGGAGGAGCTAGTTAAACTTTTTTTTTCTTTTTTACTACTTGCAGTAAAATAGGAGTGTTGTTTGGAGTAAAAGCCGGCATCTTTCCTTTTCTGGTTTGGGAACGACCACACAAGCTGATACCACATGATAGGGAGAAAAAAAACAGTTTTTCTTTCTTGCTTTGATACATTCTTCCAAGAAAGAAAAGGAAGGAGGAAAAGGGAGTACGGTCTTGGCTATTTCCTCCGCCAGTGCCACTACCACTATATAAAAACGGATGTTTGTGCTGGCAGTGGCGGTGTTGTCATCATTCCTGTCATTGCGCAAGTTATATATAGCGCCTCTCCACACTTAATTATAATAGTGCGCTATAAGGGGAAAAAAATAATGCTCATTGACGAAGATCTGTTTAATGCACTAAAGTTAAAAGAAAGTTATTTCTGGAGATGGTAAAAAGGAGAATGCGAAGAGGAGAACTCTTCGGAGAATTAAGAGCCGTTCTGGTGTGGAGTACGGTCTTGGCTATTTCCTCCGCCAGTGCCACTACCACTATATAAAAACGGATGTTTGTGCTGGCAGTGGCGGTGGCAGTGGCGGTGTTGTCATCATTTCTGTCATTGCGCAAGTTATATATAGCGCCTCTCCACACTTAATTATAATAGTGCGCTATAAGGGAAAAAAATAAAATGCTCATTGAGGAAGATCTGTTTAATGCACTAAGAAAGTTATTTCTGGAGATGGTAAAAAGGAGAATGCGAAGAGGAGAACTCTTCGGAGAATTAAGAGCCGTTCTGGTGTAGCGGTTTTGGAAGGCAAATCCATCTAGTTCCTGGAAAAAGATATAAAAAAATTTTCTGGAGAGATAGGAGTGAAGGCTATCTCGAAATTATTTTGGTATATAGCTCATTACTAAGGTTTGCTCTGCTCATTTCGAAGAGACCACAAAATACCGGTTTAATTATCCGCCCGAAAATGAAGAGCACACACACAGGTATAGATGTTTTCACGGGCTGGGGAAATCAGGGAGGATAAGACTGGGCTATGTGTGAACCGTGAATGCACACGGGACTAATAATAAGGATGGACGGGAACAAGGTTTAAGGTCGGAATTTAGCTGGAGAGAACATTTCGAACTGTTATCTCTTTGGAGAAAAAGTTTTTTCTCTTCCAAATTATAGAGCTGCTTAAGGAAGAAAAGACTTTTTGTGGAGGGCAGCTAGTGTGTGGAGGAAGGAGTGGAGTAGTTGTTTTCTGGAGAGAGTATATAGTGAGGGGACTGAAACGTGAAAATAATAATGCGTTTTCAGTTTTGAAAAGCTGACTTTCTTTTTTCTTTTTTTTCTCCCCCAGGCAAGCGACGAGAGTAGAAAGCCCTAGAGGAACGGGAAGATGATAAATGTGAGAGCGGGAGGGATGGAGGCGAATGAGAAAAAGTGTTCTTTGCCAGGAGCGGGTTGGACTGGGAATATGAGTTGCGAAAATAATACTTCCTCGCCGCACCACCACTTCTCCAGTACATTTTCAGAGTGTGCAACTGTTCCCAAAAGCCGGATAATCAAGGAAGCTGGAAGAATGAAGTTTTCGAGTCTTTCACCACAACCAGACCAAATTGAAAAGTGGAGGCCCACGTATTCCATCAATTTCCCGATAAGACGGAGAGGATCACCCCGCAACAGAGGAGCTATTGTGAGTAGTGCGGGCGCGAGGAATAAGAGTGGCGGAAGCAGTCGTTCCTCATCACCGTCATCATCCTCAACTCCATTCACAATAAGAAGGCTGGCTACAACTGCACCAATTTTCCTTCCCCTCCTCATATACGTTGTCATCGTGCCAGGTATGTACTCCCGCCATTTACTTTTTTTCCAATTTCTCCCTTCACACACAAAATAAATCTTAAGCGCCCCACTTTACAGCCATCCCTACGTACATCATTCATCATATGCCTCAGTCTGTAATGGAATGACGCTCTTATTAAACTGCCTGTTTTCCATCACCATTTTCCGTTTTTTCATCTTGTCGTCGCGCGAGAAAAAAAATGAGGAAAAAACTTCTCCAAAGAATTTGATGAATGCATTCGAGCTAGAAAACCTTTGCGTTTAATGTAGTGGCATTCTTTCAGCCGACAACGCTTTAGCACCCTCCGCTCACCTTTTACTTAACTTTTTTTACAAGTTCCACTCTGCGGAGCAGTACACACCGCGCACCCCTTTTTATTATTTTTGCACAGGGAAAGTGTCAGACTTGCCCAGTTTTTATGTACCTGTTTACTTTTCCCGCCGTAAATTCACTCTCATAAATGCACCGCGCCATCACCATCACCGCCGTCATTAAACTGCTCAACTTTTTGTCGCACAAATTAAGCTCCCTTCTACACGGCTGGACAGAAACGGGCGAAATGTGAGTCACTCCGTTAAACTTTTTTTTCTACACTTCCAACGAAATTAAAGGGACAAGGAGAGAAAATTTTCATGCAGAGTGAAAACTATAACAGGGACCAGCTGAAGCTGATATATCCAGAGCCAGCAGCCACACTGCTTAACTTGCTCGGCATTTGGATATACCGTTGAGAAAAAAATGAGAAAATCGAGCTGAAAACTTTTTCTCAGCAGGAAAAAAACGGAGGTGGTGGAGGGAGCCATCTAAAATAAGTCAAGTCACTTTACGTATGTGCCAGGCTGTATGGCAACTTATGGTAAAAATGGTCCGCCAACTTTTTTTTTCACGGAGACATATGACTTGTAAAAGTCAGAATAAATAATTGTAACTTTTTTTTACATGAAACATCCAATATATCCCCCAAAAAAATTCTCGTTATTACGCTTTTCTAGCGCCGTGATTGCTGCTTTACTGAAGGGAAAGTGTAGTGAACGGAGAGTTACTAGGAGGATCGGAGAATGACAGAAAAACAAGGGCGGAGAAAGGAGTCAGTGAGTCGGAGATGAGCAAAATTAGGGTTATTTCATTTCTGGAAATTGTTCCTGCAGGGAAAATCCCTTTTTTCGTATCCGGGCTTTTGGGTGTGCTCCCTAATCCAGCTTCATGCTCACTATTTTTCTCCATAAAAAACTCCGCTGTCAGCAGCGTGATCATCACATTCCCCAGAAAAAATATTATTCACAACGATAAAAAATAATAAAAGGAGTTAGGCAAGGAAAAAATAATGAAGAAAAAAAATACAGCTTGTTCATACACAGCATCATTCTATCCTCTCTTGTTCCATTTCCAGCACTATTATTTTTCCGTTTCCTTCTCCCACTCACGCAAAAATTTTGTATATTCCAGAAGAGGAGAAGAGGATACTGGAGAAGGAGAAAAAAAATAATATTATTATGTTGCTCTTCTTTAATCCCCTTTTTACACACGTATTTTAGGTTAATGCATGCAACAATAGTCCGCGCCCGTTTGCTTTTCCTCTTCTCCAGTTCTCCTTTGAAGAGTGCACGCATTAAGTAAGAAATTAAAGCGTAAAAGTATAAACTTGCTTTTTTAAAAATGCTCAAACAAAAAACATAAGCTTTCATTCATCCATCCATTCATGAAAAAAAAAGTTTTTTTTATGGGAGAGGAAGCCGTACATGCATTATCATTCAGCGTAACGATTATGATGATGTACAAAGAAGGAGTAGTTAAGTGTGTAGTAGACACGAACGACGGTTATTACATGCGGTATCTTCATCCAAAAGAGATTGCAGCCTGGAAAAGTGTCTATTTCTGAGAAACATTTTCTCCAGCGTGCTTTTCCCACTTTTCCATGTTTCCTTTCAGATCTCCAAACTAAAAGGGATGTGTATACAAGCAGAAGTTTGACTTGTACTTTTTTTCTAGACAAGCAAAATATGCTTGTCTTGTCTCTGGAAAACAAGAGCAGAAAAAAAAGTAGGTAGGAGCGTGGCATAAAAGATGGATTGTCTTTTTTTGCAGTGGAGAAGAAGCTTCTCTGGAAAAAAGCTGTTTTTCCCCGGACAACTTTTTTTTTTGAATTATATTAGTATGTAAATGGCTGGAACACTATTTTTTAAAACAATATAAATGTAAAGCGGGCCGGCCACCATGAAAGTGGTACACTGGGAGAATTTTATTTTTTTTGGAGAAAATTACACATTTTTTTGCAAGTGGAAAATGCAGGCTTGGAAGGAAGACTAGGCTAACGTGTAGTCGTTTCCCTCCAGTGGTCACTTTAAACTCAATGAAGACTCCCCTTTTTCATTCATTACAGAGGAAAAAAGGAAGAAAAAAATGTTTTTTTCTGGTTCACTCTTTTGATGCTGCTGGAGTGTGTGATGGAGGTCTGAGTAGAGTGCATATTGGAATGAGGACATGGCGTGATCCTGTTTCAGCTTCCATCACTAAAAAAATGGTTTCTTCTGGTTCACTCTTTTGATGCTGCTGGAGTGTGTGATGGAGGTCTGAGTAGAGTGCATATTGGAATGAGGACATGGCGTGATCCTGTTTCAGCTTCCATCACCGAAAAAGTTTCCTCTTCCGAAGAATGGGTAATGGTAATGGAGAGTGTAAAATGGAAAGGAAATGATGTGTTGGAGATAGCATGTGTGTGGGGGAGCGCGAAGAGAAGTGCTCTGGAGTGAGAATACGGCACTCATAAACTCACGAGTTATCTTTACTGCTCGGACCTGCAAAGATGATACGCTAAAATAAAAAAAAAGTAGAAATTATTTCCCTGGAAGTAGGTATGTATAAAACGAAGTGGCACTGGTCCGTAATATGCACTGCGCCTTGTCCAAAAAGATCCTAAAAAGGAAGGAATAGAAGTGAAGACATATGAAACGTGCGAGCTCCTTGCATGGCTTCTCCATTTTGACGATGAGATCTGAGGAAGGTCGACTTTGATACATCATTTTCATTATTACTACGATGCTCCTTCCCTGTTCATCATCTCATCATCTCCATTCTCCTCTCCTTGCAAAATGCAGACGAGCTTTTAGCCCAAAAACAGTTAGCAAAAGTGGTCCCGGTGAACTGCGAACTGCGAACTAAGAGCTATTAGTGGGAAAGGTAGAAAATTTTCGGGGAGCCATCTGCAAGCTGGGTTTCTGGTCAGCCCGTTACTGTTTCAGTGAGTAGTGACTACTTTACTCCTAAACTAATTTAATATGGATTAAATGGAGCTATTAAGTGAGCTTACGCGCTCACCACTCACACTATACTACTCGCCTTCCACTGGGATAATACCAGCTTTTTTTCATTCAGTCCCCGCCCCACAAGAAATAATATTTTGTAGTGCTTACAAAGCGTAAAAATAATAAGCCGCGCAGTCCAGCCACTTTTCCACAAAAAAAAAGTTGCACAGTAGCTTTTTTTTCGAGAGAAGAGCTAGCCACGTCCTCTCCTATAAATATGGGTAGCATGGTAATTGGACAAGTGATAAAAGTTTTTGAAATTGGGGCAGATAAATAGAGCCTCTCCATAAAAATGATATTGGTGATGTGTGTAGGGTGAGCGGAACGGAAAGCACGCCACGCCACACATTACGTAACATTCTGATGTCCCTCACGGCTATTTACTCCAAACGAGTCCTCTCGCAACTTCTCCTCTTCATTTTTATCGTTGGGATATGTAGAGTGAAGGACGAAGGTATGCATAATATTTACATGGGAAAAGATTTTCCAGAGAGTGATCCTCTATTTTTTTGGTGTCTGGACTGTCTAGTAAGTGCGGGCTGCTACTGCAAGGGCATGTTATTGTGCAAAAGTAGTAAATATATTAGATTTTCGTTAAGAGCCCACCCTCCATAAATTATTAGTGGGATACACACATTTCGAAAATAAATAAATTAGAAATTTATACTGCGGTAATGTAGTCGTGTTGGTTTTAGATTTAGGGAGCGAAGCAGACAATAACGAGTAACGAGTATTAGCGCGGAGTGTGGGCAGAGCGTTGTGATGATGAGAGTGGCAGCAAAGAACAAAGGAGCAGAGTCAGTGAGTCGTTTTATGTGTTTGTTCCGCCTCACCCGTCCGGCCAGCATTGTTTGTCTTTTTGAAAATTTATTAACGCTATCACCAGCATCATATTATCATCGTGATCGCCAACCTCGTGGAAATCCCGGCTGCTCTGGAGAGCGAAATGCAAGAGAGTGAGTGAATGGAGGATATGGTTATGAATGAGATGGTGATGATACGATATGAGAGATGATGGCATCCAGAGACCTAGCAGACTTTACTACAGTGATGTCAGACAACGGGAAAAAAATTTATCCAGGTCTGGGCTATATATACAAATATAGGAGCCACCCGATCATCAAAGCTTCCCACATGTGCGTCATTCACCGAAATTAAACTTGACCGCCTAATTCACATCCACTCTAAAAAAACTGTATTTTTAGACCGGAACCAAGCACTTGTTCTCTCTCCTCGGAACTCCGACGGACACTATTACTAACCACTATAAAAAATAATATATAAATCTGGCCATTGCCAACGAAAGAGGGTGAGTGAGTGGTTGGTGCCGTTAGTCATCATTTCTCTCATCAACTTCATATATCGGCGCAATCTATCGCTGACGCAAAAAGCTGAGAGCGGTGAATTGATGAATTCCTGTGAGAGGAGTTGTGTTCGCGGATTCCAGTTACAGCCACCATCAATTTCTCAGTCTGTCCTGTACATAATTTTAATTTACCTGACAGTCCATAAATTTTTTTAGCCTCATATCACAGCTCCACTGTCAGTTGTCGTCGTTGTCTCGGCAAAGCCTGAACGGGAAATGAGTGTGAACACATTTTTCATATTTGCTACATAATATTCTCCTTCTCTTATGTCACTTACTACAGCGGAAAGATAAACAGCCGCTTTTTTTATGCGCCTCTCTGCCCAAGGCCCCTGGAAATTTCTGTTTCCTCGCAGGAAGAATGAAAAAAATTTTAATAAAAAAAGGGTTTCCCCACACACACACCCCGATGCTCCCTAAGATAGTTTCGGGTGACGCTGACAAGCCTTAATATGCTACGCTTTGTTTACCCTATTCCGTAATAACACCGTTTGATTACTCTCATTTGTTTATTTTCTCTGCCAAAATATTTTTTTTAGTTATTACAGCGAAACGTGTCAGTTCATAAAAGCCACGCGGCTGCGCTTCTCATTTACGTCAGTCTTATCTTGGAAAGGGAATCTGCCGCAAGAGCGATAATAAAAAAAAGGAATCTGTTATATTTTTAGAGGAAACTGTTGCAACATTTTTTCACTTTTTTCCATTTTTTTCACTCCAACCTAAAAAGAAAATTAATCAGAGTTAGGTTTAGTAACGCGAGAGTAATGGATGCAAAGTGTGTTTGAAGAGTGGCAGTACATCCCCAGCAGACACATTTTCCCCAAGTAATATCCCATTTTTGGGGAGGCACATCTGACATTGACATTCTTCAGTTTAATAGAGCCGCTTCCGAGAGAGTTAAGATGAAAGGAGTTTCTTTTGCGCACATCCGGACCTTTCACTGGAAAGTTATAATAGGGCTGAAATTGTACCACTACGTCAAGTAGGATTAGCTTTCCCTCTCTCCGCCTCCGCCACACATTAATATACTTATACATGCAATAGCTAGCAAGAGGGTCTATATTATTCCACCCCTTTTCCAGTCTCAGGCTCGTCATCGTCATCTCATCGTAATCTCATATTAGGTTCATTTCCTTGTCAAGCGACGCACATATTTTTGCGGATTTTTTTTTGAAAAGTGCTGGGCACTGGTAGCAGCTTTCGGCAAAAAAATAGATCCTTACAAGCTATTTCAGCTTCTCGGAGCGGAAAGCTCTTCAAACATAAGTGTAATGTCACTTTTTAGCATATTTCCCTCACATGCGTCACAGCCGCCTTCAGTCCATGTTTGCTCTTTTTTTGTGAGAGCACCACCGGTCTTAGCAGATATCGATTCTGGGTGCAGTTGGGCCGACAAGCTAAATACTGTTACTTTTGGCGTAATGGTACTTAATAGCTGGCAATAATAGTAAAGGAACTGTCACTCTCCTTGAATCAAATTGAGGAAAGACGGAGCCTTTCACGGGAGTGATTTTCGGTAGGAAATCGAATCTTTCGACCTGCTTCCTCTCGCCTACATTTTCCCTCCGCTTACTCGCATCCACTACTAAAAAATATGGAGCGCACCAAAGAGATCCCGTTCCTACACGGACCCAAAACAGGAGCAGCAGCAGAAGCGGAG
>JAHZND010003298.1:0-10745 GCA_027744115.1 Acrocyrtus sp. NNG-2020 | reverse complement strand
TACCCATTGGTGATTGGAGTAAAAGCTGTAGGAAAACCTAGCTGGAGCCAAAATAGTTTTACAGACAGAAATACAGTTTTCTTGCGGAAATTGTAGTTCCGAAGAGCTAGCTACATGTGAACTAGTAAAAATGTCAATCAAAAGCAATCGAAATTAATCATACCAGCAAAGACCAGATAAGTAAAAAATGCTTTTTGTTACAAACACGAACCCATTCATTACGATTTTTAAAAAATACAGATAAAAAAGCCAAGCCGTGCATATTGGCCATTGCCTCTGGCCACTTGGCCTGACTCCGAAAGCAGCTCTGCATAAATTTCCACTACTCCTATCATCACCGTTCCACGCTTGTTCTTAGAGGAGGCATACACCTTATAGCACAGTTCATCCCAGCTTAGACCCTGGAGAATTAGTGCGTAGGTTCGATGCTCGGTGGAAGTTGCTAGTTGAGAAAATGATGTTTACAAACAAGGCATTAGTTCATCTGAAATAACAAAATGTCGGAAATCATCGGCTCTGATCTCACTGAAAGCAACATTTCTCCAAATCTTTTATGAATTTCAATTAGTGAGGTAAGCAGTATCGCTTCTGCTGGTACTTTGTGAAAGAAAACGCAATAAAAAAATTGTTGATCCTCGTTCATATGAATACTCATGCTGCTACACTTTTACACTGTCGCATTTACTAGTTGCAATAATATTCCACTGGAATTTGAATCTAGTGACCGGATCATGATTAATTACAATGATAAAATTAATGTGGGATTTTACTCACTGACGGAAGAAAAATATTTTCTCATCATGCCAATAACGACATGAAATGTCAAACATAAGTACCTACATAAATTAGCGTCAGATGTGACATTTTTATCAAATTAAACGTCAAGTGTGTTTTAATATTATTCACTGTGACAATGTCTTAAGTAGAGACTACCCTTCAACCCTTTTTTTCACAGGTGACAAAGGGTTTCACACGGATATTTTCTCATTCCTTGAGCAAAGATGATATCAACGCCATTGCAAAGATCGTAATCTTTTTCTACGTTTGAAACTGGAGATGCGTCTCTGCCGTCCCTGATCTTTGAAAGGAAATAAATTGATTGTTCTTTTTGTTTAACTTTCAATGCAGTAAGTGAATGTCACCACACAACAATTAATGTAGGTAATTTTCAGGACGTTGGCAACTGGCTCACTTCTCTTGCGAGTAAAACAACCTCATTAATTGCTATCAAACGAGCCAATTAATGGACTCACTTGGACTTAAGTAGATGACCTACATTAAATCACATTTTTATACACAGTCTCGTTAGTGGACACTGCCACTTCAAGAAGCAAAACAAGTAAAGTGAGTTAAAATTTTTCACATTGGGTTAGCTTGTTATAAATTAGAAAAAAAGTGGATGCATGTCTAGCAAATTTTACTGTCATAAGAAAACATGACTTTTTAATTCGCGATAGGGCTTTGTGAAAGCAAGTCAAACCGCACACCACTTGAACTGCTCTTGGCTTTTTTTGAGAAGAAATACCAAACCTTGTAATCTTGATGACCCTACAAGATTTCAAATCAAAAAAACCTTACAAAGATAGCAATTCACACACACAAAAACCAAGTCAGGTATGAAAATTAGAATAGAATGAAAATGTCATTGCTTTTGTGGTACGTTGAAATAAGCTTAGCTAGAGCGCAAACAACAACCACAACAGGGGTGGTAAAAACAGACCTTTGTTTAAAAAAATTTCAAAAAAACTAACAAAGGACAAATTAGAGCGTATATGCTCACCTGTCCTACAACGAACATTTATAATTAGCCAATTACACTGAAAGTTTTAATCTTCTGCTTAAATCTTACCTTCTGTGCTCTGCTTTGCGCCTCCATTGTTGCTGTTATTCTGCTGCAGTTGGAGGGGGAGTGAGCTCGCGGGATTGGCGTTGGCATTGGCGTTATTGTTAGCACCGAGTTGAGCGAGTTGTGCCAGTTGGAGTAAATTCAAAGATTGCCTTTTCGTCCTGTTCAAGGAGATCATTGCATCTTCCAGTTCCTTCGTGGAAAATGATTCACTCAAGTTCTTAAAAAGAATGTCATTCATTAGCACAGAAGAGATGGTGGTGGAGCCATCCTCCTCGGTGGAACTAACTTGGCCGTAAATACCGGCATTACTAAAAATTACGAGGAGGAGAAGGGCACAGGCGCCCTTCTGGGCTGAGATCCACAGTTTTGAGGACATTTTTGTCTAGTTAGTGAAATCGCAGTTAAAACATAAAAAATTTAGGAGTGTGGTTTAGTATTCGAAAAAAATGTTGAGGAAGAGAGTTGTCAAATTTGCTTTTTAAAATTTGGTTAGCCTCATCCAATCAGTGAAAAAATTATGAACATTGGAATGGAGTTAAGACTCCTTCTCATTGTCATCACAGCTTGTCAATCTGAACAGTGAAATTGTTAGTAGGATTGATTTTCTTCAATTGCATGTTGGGAGAACACAGGGTCAATCGATTAAAAGTGTCAAAGAAGAGCTAAATGTACTACTTGTTGATAGTAATAAAACTTGCGGGAACACAAAAACTGTCAAATTTTATTCTCGTTTTGGGGTCAAAGCAGTAATCTTGTAGTAATAATTTTGACTACTCCACACAAAAGTTAACTCCCTCAGTAAAGTAGCTCAATTACGATGTTAAACTTTGAGAACAGGTTCCCTACATCCTTTCGTCCCTCTCCGTCATGATAGTACTTTCCGCTGAGCTGTTTTTTCTTTAATAATAAATTTCACCCCAAAAATATGAATCAATTCACGCCAAAACGTCAATTACTTTCATAAAAAATCAGCGTCCAAATCGAGTGTTGTCTCGAGAGAGTCGTAAAGTCGTAATTACACTTTCAGGACTTGCCACTTGAAACTTTTCACTCGCGAACTGACAAAGAGCACTTCAGTAAACAGCATCCTTTCCAAAATTAGAATTAATGAAGTGGCATCTCCACAAACTATTAGAATGGATTATTTATTTGTAGCCGTCTACAAATATAGAACCTACCTATTTCAGTATGTAATTTTGGTGAGTGGGACAAACTTTATTGACAAATCACTTGAACTTTCAAAAAAACGATTTTTTTCGAGATGTCAACAGACAACTTCAGTGTCACCATCCGCCACCCCCTACTCCACTGGGATAATTGCCCTTCACGTGTTTTGAATGTCACCCCCTGCAACGAATCCGATGAAACTTTTTACATTCCACCACGCACTTTCAATGAAAATTAAATTATGTGAGTTGGACACTTTAGCAGCAATTTTTTTTTCAAACTGGATAGAATTTTTGAAAAATAGATTTGCACTTGAAGCGCATGTGCATGCCTGCACACTTTACTGCATATTACTTTGATTAACCGTCACATCAAGATAAAATGCAGTTCTTATCGAACTACTCGATTGTTTTGAATGTCACCCCCTGCAACGAATCCGATGAAACTTTTTACATTCCACCACGCACCTTTCAATGAAAATTAAATTATGTGAGTTGGACACTTTAGCAGCAATTTTTTTTCAAACTGGATAGAATTTTCGAAAAATAGATTTGCACTTGAAGCGCATGTGCATGCCTGCACACTTTACTGCACATTACTTTGATTAACCGTCACATCAAGATAAAATGCAGTTCTTATCGAACTACTCGATTGTAAAGCTGCTAGGCGCAAACTGAAAAGTACTCCAAGCGACTCACACTCTCAACCAGCCAACAAAGCCAGCACTAGAAAGACCGTGCAAAACAATTGTTGGGGAATTATAAGGTAGCAGACAGCATTTTCTGAGTTTGCACTACTACCAAATATGTAATAATAGTACTAACGCATTTTAGCATTATAAACAGGCGGAATAGTCTGCGTATGCTACTACCAACTACGCTATGCTATAAAAGATCTACCCCTCCTTTTTATAACTAATTTTTCCTTTCTTATAATAATGGCACTTTTCATCGTAAAATGTGTGCAGGTGCAGCCGCGTCGTGCAAGCACTTTTTTAGTACACCTTTGCAGTATGCTCGCATAAAAATAGTTAATGAAGGGATGAATGCGTCCCTAACTAAATACTTGAGAGTGTCACAATGGATAAAGAATGTTTATGGAGGCGAAATGGAAGTTTTGTGCGTGCGCCCAACATTCATTCACCTTTTCTTCACATGAATTACCATCAAAACTGTATCAATTTTGGAAGTTGGCACGGTGCTCAAGTTGAAACAGAAATGAAAAAAGTAAGTATAGTATATGCACAGCATGCATATCACTATTAGTTCCTTGCAGTGTGATGATAAGTAAGGAAAAATCATAGCGGTAGCATGATAAAACGTGCACTAATCACAATCAGCTATGTAGATGTACCATTAAATTACCTAAGGTCATTATGGTCATTTGAGTGAAGTACCTAGATCGAGTTTTGCCTTAAGAGGGATATCCGTTTAAATGAAAATAAATTTGTAGGTATGGAAGATATTATATCCTTTTCGTTTGCGTAGGCATAAAGTAAGTCATAATAGGGTTGTGATGTGATTTGAGATTGATGGTGTAGGCATAGTCATCTCGTTACTTAATCATAATAACAAAACGTTGAGTATGTGCGTGCACTGATCCTTATAATTTTTTTTTCTTCAATTCTAAAAAAATACTGATAATTCTCTAGGAGGATAATAATGATAGGGCTAAAGCTTATTTAGTTGTGGTAAAGTCTCTACTAACTTCCTTCTCATGCCATCTTATGTATCTCATGTCGGGATAATAATGGCTGCCTAAACATGCGATTTTATGAGATTATCAAATTTAATCTTGTAGCTACTGCCGTAAGCAGATAAAGTCTGTGCGTGTGAAGTATGGTACAGTGATTTTTCGTGTAGATGGTCCTATTTATGTACACAGAAGTAGCATTAAGGAAACTAACAGCGTTATTACAGGGATGATTTGTTACGTTTTACTTTCTTTTAATTCCTGAGTAATAAATTGAAACAAGAAATTATAACTTTTTACATAATGTCTGACTTTATTATAAAAATTTACTTACAATGAATTTAAATTAAGGTGCTGAGTTGCATGCCTTCTGTGAAGGCGAAGCATGCAGCCTTGCAGGTACGAGGGACGCTTGAGGTGAGCATGCACAAAATGCATTCTTAGGTGAATTGGAAAATCACTATTTTGCTTTACGAGAAGTTTTCGAAAAAAAATTCAGACAGGATGACAAATTATTTTCTCTATTCAATAGAAATGCGAAATGGTATAATTCACACGAGAGTAGCATATTAGCAGCTGCAGGAAAATGGATTTAATTAGCAACTCATTAACAATAAATTATGAATAATTTTTGGAACACAGTACTAAAATCTCTCTCGAGCACATCTATTTCCTCGACTTCCCACTTCCCATTTGCAAAAAAAAATCAAGTTAGCACTTAAGCTATTTCCTCCTGATATCACCTAAAACGTTTTATTACCTGTTAATTATCACGCGCCAACATAACGAAAGTGGATGAAACTCGAAGTACTTATCGAATCAAAATGACAAAAATTACATTGGTAAAAGCTAAAACTTTCAGAAAGTAGGGAAAGCTGTATCATCACCTGAACTTTCAGTTTCACATAAAACTGGCATTTTCTAGCCTACATATGCTCATGCTGTAACGTTACTGTAACAAGTTTTGAAATGTAATGACGTGATAAATTATCAGATGCATGTAACATGTTAGGCAGAACTATCACATTTCGAGCCTTTTGGTAAAATTCTAGTAAATTAGTGTAGTATTATTTAAAAAAAAAGATTTAATCCATCCGACAGTACACTAATCCCTTATTATTTAAGACTTTTGTGAGTTTTGCAAAGAATTTGAATAGGTAGTCTAGAAATTCTACCTATTGCTTAGGTACTCCAACAGTGAGAATTTTGACCGGCAGGCTAAATCCGTCAGACTATATGAAACATTTTTTCTTGTTAAGCTGTTAGGTAGAAATATAATGACGTGCAAAATTATCGACCTCATAATGATGATGGAGATGTTTAAGAGGAGACTACGGTTTGAATGGTGCTGCGAAATGAAGGAAAGTGAAGATGGCAATGCAAAATGAAACTAATTATCGTATAAAAAAGGAAATTGGTCTTATTTTGATAATACCTACTTTTGAAAACATAACTGTTATCAGCTTGTAACGCAGCAGAAGCGTAAAGAATTTTCCTTTCTAAAAACGATTTTCTTCGCAATGCAAACGCAATTAGTAACTATATGAAATTATATGCACTTTTCAGTCTGCAAATTTTGAAATGAGGGCAGCAGAAATGCATAGGAATTTGGATGCAATTTTAAGCTGACTGAATCTGCAATCTAAATATTTAAGTTGAATTTTCTGATTTAAAGTATGCTACATACACATTATCTGCTTTAAAAATGTTTCCTAATCAAAAATGAAGTTGTTATTACTGTCATCATATCATGCTGCTTCATTCACTTTGAAAAACTTTTTTTTGTATTTTATTGAAAGTGGACAAAGTGGACCGTAACCTACTTTAATTTTTCTTCCTGTGGACAAGCTGCATTTGCCAATTTTACTAAAACTGTCACTTCGCACGGATGCCCACATTTTAATTAGATTACAGTGCAGTTATTGCAAAGCTAAAAATANTTTTTGTATTTTATTGAAAGTGGACAAAGTGGATCGTAACCTACTTTAATTTTTCTTCCTGTGGACAAGCTGCATTTGCCAATTTTACTAAAACTGTCACTTCGCACGGATGCCCACATTTTAATTAGATTACAGTGCAGTTATTGCAAAGCTAAAAATATAGCCTATAACAGATTTCGACTTTACAGTAATAGCAGAAAATGTGTGACAAATTCTCCCTTTTAAAACTGTCGCAGATTTGTTAGAATTTACTGTGTGAAAAAAAACTCATGCTGATTGTGATTACACCGGTATCATCTCATGAATGTGGCATTATAACTTGTTGATAAATGGATTTTTGTAGGTTAGTGCATTTTCATACAATAAAAAATCAATACACCCATCTTGAGCATCAACCTGCCACTTTAATCATCTTTTTATGACTGCGAAAAGGGATGACAGTAGCAAATTTTTCATACAATAAAAAATCAATACACCCATCTTGAGCATCAACCTGCCACTTTAATCATCTTTTTATGACTGCGAAAAGGTATGACAGTAACAAATTATAAGCTTCTATTTGTGCAGCTATAACAATGCAATGATGTACTCCCTCAATATTTATAAGACGCTTTGTACGCTTCGAGAAGCACCAGCAAAAGATGTCAATTACCTTTCAAATGCCGGAATTTATTTTCCTGTGGTATTAAACAGATATATATTCTATATGGCAAATGAAAGTACTATAATAGTAATTTAAGAGCAATTACCCATTTTGCTTTATCAATACCCTAGTTTTGGCGAGAATAAAATAAGAAGAGAAGTGAAAACGAGAAGAAAACGCTACCATCATATAATTGCGGGAACAAGAGAGATATTCAACGTGAACAAAGGACTGTCAAGTTTCCTTCTCGCGCCTTTTCCTTCCTGTGTGCAACGCACTAATTGAAAAGGGATGATTACAGCGAATGATATTTTAGCGTGATAATCCCAATTAAGAATGTTATCAATATAGATTTATGGTGCCATTACTGCTATCATTTTCATTAAGTGCCTACTCGAACTAAACCCGTAATTTGAGCAGCTCAATCCCTGTCTTTCTTTTTTTATCTCGCTGAGAAAAGATAAATTCACTTCGTGTGACTGAATAAGATCGTTTAATACCTGCGCTGCAGGTAAACTATAAATTTTAAGCTTTACACATTTTAAGGAAAAACTTGCCATGTAAGTATTACGAAAGTACATCGTGCTCGGATCGTGAACTTCTTCTGAGCTTCCTCGAAACTAGCTACGCCCATGTCGTAAAGAAGATCTGGAACTGGACGGATAGCAAACCTGCATTATAGATTCTAGATAGCCACACCATCATCCTTTTTCGTCACAAAAGATGGCTCATTATTACATCAGATCGAAAAATGCTGAAATTTTTTTTCTGAGTTTTATTTTTATTGCCGACAAGATATACTGCTCCGTATATTATCCTTTTTATTCCTTTTACTGTTTTCGTAATTATCCTTTGATGCATTGACTTTTTCTGAAGTTCAAATAGGCAACAATCTCTTTATCGTTTAAATGTGTTACGATTATGATCCAGCTTGCTGTGCCACCGAAGATGTAGATTTTTTTGGTGGGTGACCAGCATGAGCACCCTCAAATAAAATCATGGCACTGACGGTGGCAATAAACAGAAACATAAACACTTGTTGACTCTATCCCTAGTGAGAAGCGCGTGGTCAGTTAGCATTAGCTGCCATCATCATTTAGCAGCTTTTAATGGGTATGCATGCGGCAGAAATACGATTACGTTAGGCACTCACTACTCACCCTCTAAAAAAGCGTGTAGCCAGCGCCCTTCCTTTTCAGCTCTCCAATCTCTTTTACACTCCACTGCATAAAATGGCTTTAGCAATTGAATCAATTTAAATAAAGTGGCTATATCCATGTAGCATATGTAGTAATGAAGAATAAAGGGTGAAGCCTTTTTTTGCGCTTTACATTGAAAAATTCTAAAAAAAAAAGTGTAGCGCCAGCGCTGCCCTATAAGCTCGATGTTCCTCTTTTCTTCTCTAGTGCACCTCATCATTATACGGACGACAAGAGGTTCACCTTGACAAAGAGAATTAAAACGAGAGATAATGAGAATGAGAAGAGTAGAGCCAGTGTTGTTTTATTAGTTCATATAGCAGCTCGCTCAGCTATTTCTGCAATGAACAAAGTAGATCTGCACTAAAATAAAACTCGCAATTGCATATGGAAGTTAATTCAGTTAAGCTGGTTGTGAATGGTTAAATAAAAAGGGCATTTTGTACTTACAGCTCTTCTCAAATACCAAAAAAAATTGTTTAAGATGATGACAATGATGATGTGGTGACGATAATGTCAAAATTGTATCGACATTCTGAACAAAACGAACTCACTCTAAATATTATGGGTAGTAGTGTAGGTGGACGCTTCCTCTCATTGTGCAGCTCAATAGCTCAAATATAAAAATAACTTGATCGTATCCATTTTAATTATGGTAGTTGCAGTGTTCCACCTTCAGCAAATTGGTTATGTTGATGTTTTTTGTAGGTACGTTTGTGCCCTTCCTGCAAATTTTTATTATTAGCTTGTATGTAGCGCGATTACTTGTGCGACAGCTAATGACGACTGTGAGCGACAGCATCGTAGCTGACTGTCATTATCGCAATTTTACTACCGAAAATCCCAGTCCAATGCTTCATAAAATGACAGGTTAGGATTCAGCTATTTGTTCTTTTTCTATATTCCCTGAAATTTTCGGCATGCCCCCTAACAAAGAAATTCCTTTTGTAGACTGGTGAGCACACGCTCTGTCCCTATATTAAATGACTGATATGTGATTTATTTGATTAATTATAATTACAATAATTTTACCGATACCTATAATCTAAATAATTACTTTGAAGTAAATCATTACAGAATTTTACCCCTTTCTCTACACAGCAGGCTCAGGGTTTTGATCGCGTCATTGACTGATAGGCTCTTTTTAACCTTAGCGAAAAAAAGGTGAACTAAATTCTGGATGTTTTCACTCCGTTGACATACATGTCAGCATAGCAGTGCATATCAAAGAATTCAGAATGTATTTAATTTCAAGCAGCAGTTATTTTTGTTTTACGTTCAGTCATTTTTATTATCTCGATAAATATTCCGGCACGCTTTTAGCAGACCGTATCAAGTACAGTTTTCTAGTTAAGTTTGCGAGAAAAAAAGAGTCCAACTACTCCTTCAGTGGACACAGTGTAGTGTGACATAGGTTAATTAAATGCATAATTTTATTTTCATAAACAAAGCGGAAACGCAAACAAAGGGACATTCCTTGAAAGGTTCCTTCATTCCACAAGAGGCTCCATAAACCTTCTTAATCTTTTTTTGTTTTAAGGCCGTTTTAATTCAATTATTAGGTCGGCCATTCTACCTCTTTCTCTCGTTTTTTTAGCCCTTTGCCATTTATCAAGAGGCGTTTTTTACGTATGTGTGTCTTATTAGCTTCTCGAAAGTTGCACAAACGTCTGCCGATGTGAGGTACATATGTCCTGTAATTTTTATTGTTGTCACTATTCAAGCAGAAAGCTATTTCTACCCAAAAACAAATCTCTCGTTCCTGCTGGCCCTTTTATTAGCAATTCGTATTAAAGTCTTCGAGGTGTGAAGGAACGGAATCAGAGTAAAAGAAAAGGTTGAATGGACGCACGGCAATTGTTCTCGCAATCAAGTGCATATTATGCCATTTTTTGCTTTTTAAGATGTTTGTTGGTAGTGTAAAAGAGTTTTTTTTCACCTTCTTGAACATGTACTCGTTTAATGCAAGCAATTAGCCTAAAACAATATCTGATTGTAGGTGTAACAATAACACTAACAATACCATTTTATTTTACCTTCTGCCTTTTTGTAAAAAGGAGCAGTACAGTACCTACTTTATAGGTCCAGCTTTTTTATGGCTGTGATTTTCAAAGGTGCATCTCTCTGTCCCTGCCAATAATAATAATGCGACAGTTTGTTTGATTTTGATCTTGAAGGCCTTTTCTCGAGCGGATTTAGTGGGCCTTACATAATAAGCTTCAAAAGTGACTTGTGTATGGTGCCATTAGTGCCAC
>JAHZND010003297.1:0-12819 GCA_027744115.1 Acrocyrtus sp. NNG-2020 | reverse complement strand
ATTTATTTTAATTTTTTACAGTTGCCAACAAATGGATTCGTTACAAAGACCAGCTTCATACCCGAAAATGCACGACAAATCAAACTGAATAAAAATATATAATTTAATAATTTTGCTAATAAAACTGCTAATTAATTATTCCAAGTCTTTCATTATCGTGAGTGAGTTAGCAGCAATCCATTTAAAATTCCGTCCAGCAGAAGCTTGTAGTACTGGACAAACGAGCTTCTGTTTAAAATGAAGATAGGACCGCACATGAACTCTTCCGGTTTTTGAGCTCTCCAAAATTTATACTGCTCCTTAGCCCCCCACCCCACTCTCTTATAAAACTGCTGCTTCTTCTTCCTAATAAACTTATGGGATTTTTCCGACATAGCCATAAAAATCTGAAAAAACAGGGCAGGGAATGTGAACGCAATTCCTGACGTGACAATTAGAAGTCCGTATGTGAGGAGAGGGGAAAATGTCCTCAATTTTGAAACGTTGCAGATGGAATAAACCGTAAAAACTAGGAGGAGGCTTAACAACGCCAATGCAAGCTCATTCATCGCCAGCCGAAAATGAGAATGGCAGATTCGAGTGTGCAAAAAGTAGTTCCGGATAGTTCTCTCTGATAGCAAATTTCCCGTATTTGAAAATAACTTTCCAGCATATGAATTAGCCATTATGGCCATGCTGCATGCATACATTAAAACGAAGCCACTAAGTCTGGCGGACTCAATCGCGCCAATTAAACTAATTACACATCTCATCAAAAATGTCAGCACAATTTCCGTCGTAGATCTTTGGTATGAGAGGGACATGCAGCAGTCATCAAGGAGGAAGGATGCAATGTCCAGCTCCAGAGCGACACTGACAACGATGGACACTAAAAGGGCGTAAAATCCACTGTAGCCATTTACCACCAAAAATGCATTTCCAGCTTTTTCGAGGCGGAGTGCAGATCTACTCATGTGATCACTGCTCTCCGTATATCGCCTATCCCGCGGATTTAATTTCCTCATCTCTCCGTAAATGAAGAGATCTCCCTCAACGAAATTATTGAATCCGGAACACAGCTCATCTCGAAATCGGAAGATGATTGCTGCCAAACTAAGTTCCAGTGTGAGGACGAGGGCGGTCCAAACAAGAAAAAATATTTGGTAGGAGGAAATCTTCTGGTCCTCTTCGTGGAAGTGGTGGTCCTTAAATAGGTAGTATAAAGAGAGGAAAACGGCCAACAAAAGATAACCTTGTGTGGCCAGCCATGCAGCAAACACTACACTGCTGCCCCCAGGGACTTCTAGTCGTATTCGGGAGTTGTAGTTGTAAAACGCTTTGTGAGAGATAATCGGAAATTTGTGGTGATACCAAGGGCCGAATACAGCATCAAACGTGAGGAATGACTTCAAAATAAGTCTGTGAAGAGTCAGCGTATTTACAAAAATCATTTTTACAGTTAAATATAATTAAGCAGCTAATTTTAAGTGAAAGTCTTTTGACGTGTCACGAAGAAAATGCCTCATGAAAAATGGCTGCTAACTTCGCAGTATGTCTCTGCAGTCAATAAAATGCCTAGAAATATTGATTTTTTTGCCAAACATATTTTTATGCTAAACTTGATTTATTTTCAAAATCAGATTTTAATTTTTTAGGTAATCACAATGCAATTAGCTGATTTTAGATAGCGCAGTCCTTGAGCGGGGCTAAAAGCTTCGAAATTAAAATCGGGACGGCTAACAGATAATAAAAAAAGTAATTTTGAATTTATGAAGAACATGCAATTGAGATGGGATCCATAAATTATGGAAGAGCAATAAATTAGGTTCATGTAGTAAAAATCAATTTATTTTTTATTGGGTAAGCCGATTGAACATCTCTTCCATTTCCCTTTGCCACATGGAATATCCATCGAGGTTGAAGTGTAATTGGTCGGCTACGTACAGCCACGAGTTGATTCTAAAATAAGATAAATTTTTTCAAGACAGTTAAGGTTAGTTAATCTAACTTGAAAGACAATGGGAGGAGCCGATGAATTTTTAGCGTAATATTTGTGGAGGTTACCTATCCATGGATCGCGGAGCTAGATGCCAGTACAAGTCCAGAAAATGAGAGTGCCTTCGACCATCTCCGTCGACGAGTGCGATGAGCCTATCGTCAATATCTCGAATTCTAGCTAGGGTATTCGGAATTGGTTGAATGTCTCCTCGAGGAAATGTTCCAACAAGTAAAATATTTGTGTTTGGAAGCTTCTCGTGGAGCCTATCTACGACTGTGTTAACTCCGCGAACTATGTCGTCGTTGCTGTGAATTGGGACGTTATTTGAGCCAATGTAGAGGACAACCAATTTTGGGGTAAGTCCGTCTAACTCTCCGTTCGCAATTCGCCATAGAACATGCTCAGTTCGATCGCCCCCGATTCCGTAATTGATTGCGTCCCGAGGGGCATAGTGCTGATCCCAGACGGGCTTCCCTGCATTGTTCCAATATTCGACGAGGGAAGAGCCCAAAAATACTACTTTGATTTTATCCTTGAGGGATGCAGTGCTGTTGAGGAATTGACGGTGACGCTGCTGCCACCAGTCTTCCCGGCGCTCGACGGGATCCCATGGATTTTGAGCGAAAAGGGTTTGCGCTATAAGAAATTGAGAAAATCAAAATAAAAAACTTTCCAGGTTACAACTTTAAACATATTTTAAGATTTTCCAATTACCTAAACCCAGTAAAACTATCAGAGCAAGAATGTCCAACTTCATCTTCGGTCTTTGAAGTGAGCGCTATAAGGTCAAAATATGTTTTGAAGGTGATTGCAGCTGGATCAGCAATTGTAATTACCAGAAATGGAAATTGAAATCTGTCAGCAAAAGCTGATTGGCATAATTTGATCACTGTATCAGTAGATCCTCGTTTCAAGTGTAAATTTATCAAATAGCACCTTTACAAAACGTGATTGCATCCTATATTCAGAATGGTGATGTGCATAGTGGGAGGTACGATAAATGTGCTGATTAATTGTGAATCATAATTATCCAATTTCTCCCCTCATGTGACCTATATCTTCTCATTACTTGCACGAGATACGGTTACAGATTGCGAGATTGTGCTGACAGAATTATTAGGTGTACAATTAGAGATGCCGAGCCATCAGTCATTTTAGCGGGATGACAGCTCAGCTCCAAAATAAAACACTTCAAGCGTTTTATGGCAGATGGTTTTGGCAATGCTCATAATTAATCGATCCCATAAAACATAACTTATTTATGAAATGTAACCATGGTCTGAGGTTAAACAGAGTGATCGCCAATTTCAAAAGTTGGCTCGCTAATTAACTAAATTGTACCTCTGGCTATACACTTATGTAAAATGCTGCAAAGATGTTTTCATGCATTTTTTATTCTAGTATAGTACATGTTTTTATTAAAATTATTCTAAACTACATAATCACTAATTTTCCAAAGCAGTAAATTTAAGACTGAACTATTAAGTTCTCCTTTTATAGATTAAGCTCATTCGTTGTGAAAATGGCCGGAAAGGAAGTAGCTAATCCATGGCATTCCATCACACTCGAAGAGCTTGAGAAACATACAGATTTCGATAATCACAATGCATGGATAGCAGTAAAAGGTGAGCTGGAGTGGAATAACATGCTATTTTTGCAAATTCACAAAATTGCAACTTCCAATTCCTCACAATTTTTTGCAGGTATAGTCTACGACGTTTCAGACTACGCTGCTTCCCATCCAGGTTAAATTGCAAGTTTATTGCGTGCCTATTCAGCTTCTGACTTTTGCACTTTAGCGATAGCGATAATTTTAGATGATTTTTTTTCTTGGCAGGAGGTATCGATAAAATCCAGGAGCATATCGGGAAAGATGCAACGGAAGTGTTTAATATGGTAATCTAACTTGGAACAAATTCTCAGCAATTATTAATCTGTCCTATATCCATTCTGTGCCTAATTAAGTAATGAGCGAGTTCAGCTACATTTTTTACTAGGTGCACAGTTACGTAGACATCGACGCAATACTTACAGGGTGTCAAGTAGCAATTGTGAAGGGACATCCGGAGGCACCGAAACGGAACTTCCTTAGAACGCTCCTCTGCTCCAGTTGCTTGGGTAAAAATTAAATCTTACTAGTTAGCTATACGGCACAGACACAAATTAGCGTGCTAACGTGACACTTGTCTTGGCTTTCTTGGTACAGGAGATCACTATCAACATCCGGGAACTAAGTTTAAGCAGGACAGCATAGTCTCGACTTATATGGTGCTTGCTCAAATTAAAATGAGGGCTTATGACACCTACCTAATTAAATTCATAAACATTTGATTGGCAATGCGAATTTTCTTGCGTAAACGTTTTAGGTGTCCTTTCAGCATAACTCTCACGAGTCAGACTGGACAGTTGGAATCATAGACAAACAATTTCTGGAAGTATTTAAAAAGATTGATAAGAAAATGGCATGGCTCTCAGTGTACAAGCTTCCGGAGATTTTGGTAAATGATGAAGTTGAGCTATCATTCTCTAATAAGCATGCTCATGCGGATATTACAGTGAGGAAACCGCTTCCGGGTAAAACTTTTTATATCCGCTTCCGGGAATCCCATCAACACTAAAGAAATCGCTCACCTCACTTGAAATAATTTTGAAAAAAAATATTTTTAGCGACGGTGTGGGCAAAACAAATGCACGGGCTAGGTGAATGCGGGCGCGTAGTACCATTTCAAGAATGTCACTCTAAGTTTGACGCGTTTATCATCTACAAGTTAGTTCTATACAGTGAACATTCATTTTATTATTAGTCATTGGAATACTTTGAGGCTTCATTCTCTGGGCATTTTTCTCCAGGAAATGTTTGACACCGGACATCCTCCTGTTTGGAATTAAAGTTGTGAGATCTGCCCGTATTGGAGTTCCGTTGGGAGGTCATGTAAACATTTGCATTGGAGGTACACTAAAGGACTTTTTACTGTGATGGAGTTTCATTAAATTATTAATTTGATTGTAATTTAATAATACTTTTTGTAATCAACTCGCAGACATAAGCAGACCGTACACACCCGTCGTCTTCAGTATAATCGAGACCGAAGACATTTACGACAACAACTACGTCGACAACGCCACCGTTCTCTTCTTCATGATAAAAATTTACAAGCACGGAAAACTGACACGGACCCTTGATGAAGTAGAGCAGGACCAAGGGGAGGAAATTCCGACCCTCCAAATTAGCACTCCACTCGGCTACTTTGACAGGGAGTTCCTCACTGACTTTAGCATACTCCTCTTAATTGCGGCAGGCTCAGGTAGTTTAAAAAAACACAAATGAATGGAGGGAGGAGGAAGAGGAGAAGGAGTATATTAAAGGAAAATAAAAATTTTAGCTAATTAAAGTTCAAATATCCGAAAGACAGGTCTTACTCCGATGATTAAAATGATGAAAAACTTCTGGCATACGAGGGACAGAATGCATGGAAAGCGAGTGGGATTTATCTACTTTTGCAGAACGGACTATGAGCTGATTTTGGAAGAAGCAATTTATGCACATGCATAATAATAGCTCGTGGTTTTATTACTTTCCGGTCCTGACACAACCTACAGCTGCGAGTCACTGGACAGGTTATCATTTGAACTTTTGATAAGCCATTACGGTTAAACGCATATCAAATTTGAAATAGAAATAAATTAATTAGCTTTTTTTCTACAGGCTTAGCTGGTAGAATCAACTCAGAATTAATTCAGAAGTGCATGAGCCAAATTCCAATAGTCAAAAAAGGGCCGAAGAAGGCTTGTGTTTGTGGTCCGCCTAGATTCAATTTCGCAGCTGTAGAGTAAGACCATTCCAGTAAATTTTTATAAAAGATTTTTAATAACTTATTAGATTAACTCTTTGCATTTTAATAGTGCACTAGGAGGTTCCGTTTTGGCAGAGAACATTTTCGTGTTTTCAAATTGAAAGATGGGCTCACGGAAGAAATCCGACCTTTCCGTCATCCATTACCCCCTCCAGCTCAATAATCATCTCACATTTTCAAAATCAGCCAAGTTATTAATAAAAATCATACTCAAGAAGAATATCTAGAAAATTATTTGAGCATAAGCAAAAGCAAGCAATAATTGCGCTAAAGTGAAGGGCAAATTCTGTAAACTTTTTTATTTAACAAAATATCATTGCAATTTAAGTTTTCATTTTCAGAGGCTATAAACAAAAAACACTGGGCGGGCTTTTTTTCACTCTGCTTGGCTGTCCACTTCTTCTATTTCGCTCGAGGCTTGATGTTCAGCATAATGCCATCTTGAGGCTTTATTATAGGGGCCTTTCCGAACTTCAAAGGAATTTCAGTTTTGTCACAGGGCTCCAGCTTGTACTTCAGTATGAAGTTTGCGATGACAGCCTTAGCCTCAGTTAAAGCGAATCGCATACCAATACCTATGCAAGTAAAAGAAAGGGTGTATTGCGGGCTATAATTACCCGTGAAGAATAAATGTACTATGAGCGTGACGAAATCACGTCCATAATTAATTTTATAGATTAATTAATTAGTTAATTAATTGCTTAACAATTGCGGGGCCCAGAACCAAAAGGGATAAATGAGTAATGATGTCTGTCCTTCCTACCCTCTGGAGAAAACCTTTCAGGGTCAAATTTGTCCGGATTTTTGTAATACCTCGAGTCACGATGAATGCCCATGAATGGCGTTACAACAATGGTCCCTTTCTCGATCACAAAATCCGTTCCCGGAATTTGGTAGTCTTTCGTACACACTCGCTCGGTTCGAGTTGCTGGCGGGAGGAAGCGAAGTGTTTCTGTAAAAAAATAATTAATTACATAAATTAATCACATTAATTCCTGCAACACAAGTAAAAAAATTTTGTAATGCCAAAAGTTCTAATTTATTTCACCATTTATAACCATATCCAGATACTCCATGCTGTGTATCATGTCATAAGTAAGTTTTCCTCCATTTTCCTCCATCGCCTCCTTAATTTTCCTTACCAGTTTCTCCTGGACATCTTGATTCAGGGCCAAATGTGTACACCGTAAATTGGAGAAGTGACTGGAGCGTGTCAAATCCAGCACTTAGAAATAGCACAGCATTCGCTGCAATGTGGTCATCGTCCATTGTGACCTTACCAATATTGGCGGCACCTGAAAAAGTGCTGCTCTTCAGTTCTCCCTCCCCACTTCCCGACATAACCTCCAAAGTTTCCTTAGTATTCTCCTCACTCTTCAGCAGCCCCTCTTGAGTGTCCATCATCAGTTGTAGAAAATCATTCTTGCCTTTCTCCCGTCACTCTCCGGTGGGCCATCACATCCTTCACCACTTTCTGGAAGTATCGCTGCGGCACAAGATCCACAGCCTCGATTCCCAACATATCCGCCAATTTTGGGGCTGCCATTGTCAGCATTACCTTGACGAACTTGAGCGGGGTAAAGTCAAGTCGTGAGCGAATTCCCATTTCCTCAAATGGAGACATTTCCTCCATTGAAAATTCAAACGCTTTGCTGTCAACTCCAAAGGCGCAGCTGGCAATCACGTCCATCGTGTACTTCGAGAATAGGTGGGAAACGTCCAGATTTTTACCTGAAGCCCCGACAAGCTTCCCAACATAATCGGACATTCGATTACAGCTCCTTTCAAAAATGGAGTACATCCGGCGAATCTTTCCAGTCGTGAAAGTAGGACTGAGCTTTGACCTCATCCCTCTCCATTCCTCATTTTCCATTGAAATAAACATTTTCTTGAAGAGTATATCTCCCGAGTTGGTTGTGAACTTGCGTCTATTCACAAAGTGGTCGAAGTCCTTCACAAAAATATGCCGTACAAGGTCCAGATCTGTGAGATATATCGCGGGCTTTGAGAATGCATCGAGCAGTCCTACGAAAGGGGACTTTGTGTCAATCGACTCTTTGTACAGCATCAGCTCTATGTCGACAAGGGACAGCTTTCCAGTTAAGAACCCGGCCATCCGCTTCACACCGAATCCGGTGTATGGCACTCGCCGCTTTTTGAAGTAGAGGTGGACACATAAATTCTTGTAGAAAAGGAACAGGCTAATGACAGCAATTAGCAGGAAAACTGCCGAAAGTAAAATTGTAAGCAGCCCCATTTTGACAGAAAAAAATGTAACTTCCACTTAAAATTGAAAATTATTTTCTGCCGCAGCTGAAGGTGAACTGGACAACTGGCTATATGAACAGCGACTAATAATCGTGTAAAAAGATGAGAAGATTTTGCTCACGCTCATAATCTAAGCCTGATGATAGCTGAAGGGCAATAGCAATTGGTTTGATGGACCCATGAGAAGTCCAAGGCCACAAGCACTTTATTCACTCATACTCACGTGCGCTGAAAATCTTTTTTTGCTCCCATTTGTGCTGGATATAAGACTGGATTACTTTTACATTGTCCAGAATCACTGTACTTGCGGATAGTATATGGAATTTACTATTGGTGGCAGGTGGCATGCTGGAGTGGTGATTTTTCATTTGGTAATGATCATGGTGAATTGCTAAAAAATGTGATTTGGCACCACATTCTAATTACAGCTTAATTTGGAGCTAAAGTATGGAACCAATCCCACGCTCACCGCACCCGACCCTCTACATTATGTAGCTCTGCCAGGATTAGGACATGTAGCGCTCATTGTCATTGTCACATGAGTTGATCATACTGTTCTTCTGTAACAATGAAAAAATCTTTTTGTTTCATCTTAAGATTAATAAGCCGACAGTCACAAAACATATTCGGCATATTAAATACAATTTGCAAAATTCAATTAGGTAACTAAATAAAATACAAAACCAGCATTCGCCATCCCTAATTTCCCGACTTTTTCCATCGTTTCTTCCTTTTATTGGCAATTTCATTGATTAAATTTCTCCTGACTTTTACTGCAAATCGTATAGAAGATTAGAAACCGCAGAAAGACTACAAAGTCCAAACTATTAACAGTAATAGAATGCACAAACGGTTTTAATTTAGCCGATATTAATTAAATCTCTAAAAAGGTCAAAGGCCAAGTCCAAATCCTTCATCCTAATGCACCTTACACAGTTTATGATGAGCTCATTTGGAATGCGAACGTTAGTATAAAATAATTGTAATGCCATGCAACTGTAAAGCAATTTGTCGTCATTATTTTGAGCATGAAAATGACTTCTTTCTGGCCGAAATCAAATTGACATTGTTCCATTCTTTTGCTATAAACTAAATGCACATATTACGTCAGGGAAGGTGGAAAGTTTGTCATATTGCCTCACATTTTAAATAGAGTTTGCCCTTCTGATACTAATTTGGCGCTATATAGCCGCTTCAAAAAAGTTTTAATTTGAATTTACACCTTTGCTAAGAAATCAAAATGTTACATGTTGAGGACTACATGGTTGTGCTACTGAGTTTTGGACTGCTGATGTTTATAGTTGAGGATAGGTGGGAACACTTCAGGAGATGGTTAGAGCAGAATTTAGGACCCGATGCTTACCGCAACCAGACACTTATTGAGCGTGTTCACCCTCTCTTTGTCCAAATTGGAAGAACAATTAGAGCAGGTGGAGATGGACAGTGGCTTATGAATGTCGCAGTCGCAGGACAACTTTTCAATTTGGCGACAATTATTGTAGCTGAACTTCCATTTCGGGTTCCGCTTCCACTTCCAGAACAGCAAAATGAGGAGTTGATTCAAATTCTTTCCGAATGATGACCAACTCAACCGCAATTACAGGGATGATGAATCTAACAATAACGAAGTGTTGGAATTGGATACTGTTCATGACTTGGATAAGAATGAGTCTCCAGCAGAGCACCAAATCGCTTTAGGCAACGAGCCCAGTGTGCCGCTGATAGTGGAAGTGGAACCAGCACCACCAGTTGAGGAGGAAGCTGTATGCACATTAAAGAGAAGTCGGGAGAACTTTGAAAATGATGGCGATGATGCTCCAGCAGAGAAGAAGCACAGGCTGAACTAATTCGCTTGTAAATGCTCAAAAATTCGAAAGTAAAAATGACAATAAAACTGAGTCTGAGTTGAGTAGGAGAAGGAATTATACTGTCATTTTAGTAATATTTGGCATGGAAATTTTCAAGTTAAATATGAGCACATGCATAGGTATTTAAAATTTTAATTGACGAGCCATAAACAATTGCACAGAAGCCGTTCTATCGGAAAACATAAGTAGTTAGTAATAAGCTGTTGTACAAAAGCTGACCGATAATTTTTAAAACAATTACAATTTACTTGCAAGTAAGTAAAAATGGAATCTAGGAATGTTGTGAAAGTCGGTCCTGAATCTCAAAAATCGTCGAATGGACTTCGCACTCCTCGAATTTCAAAGACTATATCACGCGGTCTCACCAACGATGTTAAAGTTGCTACTTCAGTGCCTCAGCATTCAGATGACTCCTCTTAAGAAATATCAGTTTGGTTACCTCCATCTGGAAATTAAGCAGCCTCACACAGCAATTCTTCTGCTGGACAGTCTCGAGCAAAATGTATGAGCCACTGTTAGCGTTTTTTTTACAAATTTTATTCAAAATCAAACCTACATCACTAAAACGATTTTTGCAATTAATGGCAATGGCTCATTATTCTTGCAGATTGTTGTAGACTGCTTGAACGCTCTGCAAAAGTTCATGAAAAAGTGTGACGAAAATAAAGAGCATTACGTGGAAGTTGGAGGTCTTCCTCCAGTCCAGAGAAAAATGTTCGAGACTAATACTGTTATCCAGCGAATGTCCATGAAAATTTTGGCGCTCGCATCAGTCGTCCATAAGGCAAAGCTATTTATTCGGGATGGAGAAGTAATTAAGCTTGATTTGATATATTCGTATGCAAATTTTAATTTTGGTACGATATCTCCAACTGAATTTTATTTTAATAGCTCGTCAATGACCTTTTCACACTGGCGGGAGTTGACGATGACGTAATCGTGGAGTATGCAACTTGTGTCGTGTCGAATTTGGCAACTTTGGTAAGTAGTAAGTAAAGCAAATTAATAGTAGAACAATTAACAGTGAAAATAATCTACGTTTTTTAAATATTATTTTAGCAAACTGGCCGCACTCAAATTACTGAAAATGAAGGGATTCCAGTCCTAGTCGGTCTCCTCTCCCATAACGACCCTGATATTAAAAGAAATGCACTTGAAACTCTTTGGCAAATATCTGCCGATCCTTTATTAATCCACCTGATAGTTAATGAATTTTGCTGTGCTCCTGTCCTCAAACTTGTGGATAGCGAGTATCCCCCACTGCAAGCGATTGCCCTGCTAATTCTCGAGAAGGTCGCGTGTCGCCCGGAAGGTGTTCCATTGTTGGAGGCCCTGAACACGTTTAGTGTGCTTGCAGATGTACGTGGATAAAAAAGACTTTATTGTGAAAATACTTAAATTAATTAGTTAATTTTTATTATCATTTATTTTAGAAATTGAAAAACGAAGCAATGGTCGATTTGCATCGGCACTGTCTCAAAATATTTTTTCATGCTTGTTACGATCGCGGCACCTGCAAAAAGTTTTCAGGTCTGGTTCCTGCATTTGTTGACATTGTGGAGCGGACCCCTGACGCAATGGCAAGAGTAACTGGAATCGAGCTAGTTGGTCGTCTTTGCTCCGTTGAGCAAGTCGCCAAAAGTTGCACTCAATGCGTAAGCTTATTACACCGACTTTATTCGAAGCATGATGTCTCGGCGTTAATTAACTTAATTTTAACGTTCCATTATTTTTGCATAGGGTGTGCCAGAGCTACTTCACGGCTTTATTACTAGCTCATCTTCAGACCTGATATTAAAGGAAGTCTGTTCTTTCGCTATTGCGAAAATTGCTCGAGGAGCTTTCTCCGCTCGGCGAGACTTTGCAAAGGTTGGTGTAATTAAGCTGAACAGTAACCAGTAACAAAATTACACTAATTAAACTGAACTAATTAATTGTTTTTATTGTAAAGAGCATTCCAGCTCTTTTGGAAATGATCAACAACCGTAATACCAGTGAGCGTGGTCTGAAATGCAGCTTAATCGCAATATCTTTCATCATTGAAGGTATTAAAATATTTTTCCAGTTTTCCCTCCTCGAAACTCCACGACAATTTAACAATTTTTATAATTAAATCGCAGGTACCGCAACTACAATTATGGAGTTCGTGAAAGCAGGAGGCTTCCTTGTGTTCAGAAAGTTACTGGAAAAGCGTGAAAATTACTCGGACGATGTTGTGCTGTCCGCCCTAGCTACAATTGACACTATCGCTAGCAGTCCGTGGTTCAGGGCGGAAGTCGTTAAGGCTGAAATGCTTCCCATTTTATTAGGATTTCTTAAAGACTGCAAGCAGCACCAAATCGTGGCGTCCGTTTGCAGCACTCTTCACAACGTCCTTTCCGAAACTTCAACTCACGCAGAGTTCCGGAAGCACAATGGAATGGACCTTGTACTTAACATTGTAAATCGGGATGAGTTCCAAATCGTTGTTGCTGCCATTCCAGTTATCAACGTGAGAACTTATAAAAAAGATAGTGGAAAACATGTAGTTAATTTTTGGAACATAATTTTAAATTTGAACATCTTTAAACAGGCAATTTGTGCAGATCCAATTTTAATGAAGGAAATGTTTGGAAAAGGATTGCTGCAGGCTATGTGGGCCAGGAAAGATCTTATCCGCAATGGACCCGGTATCAAATTTTTATCACTTTAAAGAGCATCTCTAGTTTGACATGTTCTTAATTTAATTTAATTAATTATTATACTCTCTGTGGTTTTTAGTAAGAGCCTGCTTTGATCGGCTGATTTCCTCCAATCTCAGTGTCAAGTATGCCATCATGGGCCACATAAGTCCATTTGAAAAGTTTGACGG
>JAHZND010003296.1:0-15767 GCA_027744115.1 Acrocyrtus sp. NNG-2020 | reverse complement strand
AATCTTGGAAACCTTGACGGAAGGCAGATTGTTCCCAGAGTAACTTTTTAAAATATTGATCTACGATTCAAAATTGGAAAGTTATTTTTTTAACATTGTTTCCTATTTTTAGGAAGTTATGGAGTGGGCTCATAAACCGACGCACCTATCGCCTTCTCTGGATTATAAAAGCAATGACGAGGACAAAATTCAAAGCACATTTGCCTACGCCCTGGGACTTGATCTTGGCTCCTACGATGGCTGGGAATTCATAGAGCATTCCGGTCTTGTTGCTCCATACCAATCACTGATGTCCCTCTATCCTGCTCAGAACTTGGCAATTTTTTCCAGCACCAATATGGGGCCCATGCAACTTGATAATAGCGTGTTGCACTCCTACATCTTTGAACTTTTTAGGGGGAATCCTAACGGAAAGGAAAACGTGGAAAAAGTAGCGAAGCAAAAGAAAAATAAAAAGTTCCAGCACAAAATAAAATTCCAGAAGTTTTATGAAGCTCAAGTAAAGAAGGGGTTATCAATTCAAAATAAGATGAACATTATTGGACAGTATGGTAGTGGCAGTTTGGGGGAACTGGAGTGTCTTTGAAAAGTTCAACGAGGAGACTAATCAAACAGGAATTTTTCTACAGTATGGAAGATGGCATCAAGGGTGGCTCCTGGAAGAAGTTCCTAACTGGATGTATAGGATTAAATGGACCACCGATATGGTGCAGGATGACTGCTTTGCTGGAAACTGTGAGGGAGGCTACTTCTACGCCCGATTTGACAACGGAACGATGTCAATATTGTTATCGGAATTGGGTTCAGAGTTCCTTTTCGGCACGTTTAAACTCGATGTCAGGTTGGACCTCCTTCCAGCAGTGCCATGGGAACCGGACAGCTGTGGGGAATCCATAAATTATGACTAACAATAAAACTGTGTATAAATTTATACGGAAGAATACCAAGCACGATAATAAAATATTTTGCTTAGTTTACCATGTGCAATTAATTACTTATTTGGGTCTTTTATTTTGGAGTTTAAATTAAATCACTCAGATTTCACTAGAAAATAATTTCTTAAATTAGATGACACATGTTTGGGCACTGACCATGGTAAGAATCGAGAATAATTAGATAATTGCTATTAGCTATCTTTTCGGCACGTTTAAACTCGGCGTCAGGTTGGACCTCCTTCCAGTAGTGCCATGGGAACCGGACAGCTGTGGGGAATCCATAAATTATGACTAACAATAAAACTGTGTAAATTTATATGGAAGAATACCAAGCACACGATAATAAAATATTTTGCCCAGTTTACCATGTGCAATTAAATACTTATTTGGGTCTTTTATTTTGGAGTTTTAAATCACTCAGATTTCACTGGAAAATAATTTCTTAAATTAGATGACACATGTTTGGGCACTGACCATGGTAAGAATCGAGAATAATTAGATAATTGCTATTAGCTAGCTGGACTGAGTAAAGTTATTTTGTCGATTGCAATTTTTGCACGTGGAAAATATGTACTGTAATCATAATTAAATGCATGCTACCATAAGTAGTTCTACTCATTTGCATATGATTTTAACTAGAAATTGGGAATCGCTTGGGATATTAGTCNTAATTAAATGCATGCTACCATAAGTAGTTCTACTCATTTGCATATGATTTTAACTAGAAATTGGGAATCGCTTGGGATATTAGTCGGATGAGGTAATGTGGGTTAAATAATTCACAGAACTCAAATTATTGAGATTACATAACTGAAACATGAAAGTATTTAGATGCACGACTAAAATTTTCCAGAAACTAACAATAAATTCAAGTGTGGGATGTGCCATGCGCCAAAAGTTGGGTTCGCAGTCATCATTGGAATTAGCAGTGTACGACTACGACGAAAATATGTCTGTCTTTAAAAGGCTTTTGGTTTTTATATATTTGATAGGCCTTTTCCCGAGCGATTATTGCCTATCTCAGAGAAGTATCGATCCGGAAATTCAGGGGAAAATTGATGACTTTGTTAAAAGTGTTTACTTGCCACTGGCCGAGATTTCCGGATTGGGTCTAGCCGTGGCGAAAAATGACGGTGAAATTCTTTATACTACCGGTTTTGGTCAGGCAAACAACGAAAAGGAAATACAAATTGGAAATTCAACGCAGTTTCTAATAGCATCCATTTCGAAGGTATGCCTTTGCAAAATTAGCAAATATTACACTGTCATGTTTTAATTAGCAAGTTGTGTGGGATTCTTAATAAATTGTATTATGACGTACACTTTTACAGAGTTTTACAGCAGTTTTGACAACCAAATTGCTTCATGAAACTTTTCCAGATCTTGGTGAGACTGTCCTTGACACTCCAATTAGAAAGCTGCTCCCACAGGCTAATTTCACTATGCGCGATCGGTGAGCTCATCCAAGGAAAAGCTTGCATGTCAAAATTTTTAAAAATTTTTTTTAATTTTCTCTTAATCTTCTCAAATCTTTTGTGCTATTTTATATTGCAGTTTTCGATCTGAGCACGCTAACTTCCGAGACTTGCTGTCACACCGACTGTGCCTCTTTCGGGGGGACATAATCTATTCTGCGGAGCCATTCAATACCACTGATGAACTGCTTTAGTAAGTTCTTTGCCAAAATAAATAAACAATTTTGAGCATCTCAGCCAATACCAATCGTTGCTTTGCATTTGTAGTCGAACTAGATACAGCGAAGAGATATGCGGCGTTCGAACCGAGTTTCAGTACAACAACGAAATGTACTCTTTCGCAGGGGAGTTGGCTGCAATTCTGGCCAACACGAGTTTCGAAGAGGCGGTATTTTGATATCAAATTTCTATTTGAACTTATCAGTATTTGTGGGCAGCTATATAATTAATTACCTTTAAATTAATCTGCGCTAAGATGCAAGGCCTTCTAGATGACATTGGAATGACTGAGTCAACCCTACTGAAGAAAACGGATGACTTCAATCAAATGGGAAACAGGGCCCTGCCTTACTACGTCCAGGACGGAAAGTTGCATCCGATGAATCCCGACTTGATAAAGTAACAAAAATTGGTAAAAGCAGAGCAAATTTGATGAATAAATTTTAAGACTATTTTTAATTGTGTAAATTTAATACTTGAAGGCGAGAAATTATTAATATTGCCGCTGGCGGAATCTTTGCAACTCCGAATGATATGGCGAAGTACATGCGATTTCACCTGAATTTTGGAAACCTTGATGGAAAACAGATTATTCCTCAGGTAACTGTAGCTAAACATGTTATTTTGAAACTTAAAACTGCGAATGATTTTGAATTATCTTTGATGCTAGGAAGTAATGGAGTGGGTTCGTAAGCCTAGTAATCTGATATCGAGTCTGGGCTTTAAAGAATCTGACGATGACAAAATTCGAAGTTTCTCTGCGTACTCCCTCGGCCTTATGATTGGCTCTTACGATGGCTGGGAATATATCCAACACTCCGGGTTTATTCCACCTTATCTATCGCTTATGTCCTTCTACCCTGGACAGAACTTGTCGATTTTTACAAGCACAAATATGGGACCAAGGCAACTCGACGATAGGGTGTTGCATGAATACATCTTTGAACTTTTAAAGGGGACTCCTAACGCAACGAGAAATGCAGAAGCATTTGCAATGGAGTTGAAGGCACTGGAGGAGGAGAAAAGGGCACAGGATAAAATAAAATTTCAGCAGTTTTGTGAAGATGAAGCAAAAAGAGGATTATCAGTCCATGATAAGAAAAATATTACTGGACATTACGGCAGTGGCAGTTTGGGGGAAGTGGAGGTCTCTGAAAAGTTTAATGAGGAGAGTAATCAAACAGGAACTTTTCTACAGTACGGAAAGTGGTTGCATGGATGGCTCATGGAAGAAGTCCCTAACTGGATGTACAAGATTAAATGGGTGACCGATGCGAGGCACGATGACTGCTACGATGGAGACTGTGAGGGAACTGACTACGCACGTTTTTGTAATGGAACACTGTCGCTCTTGACGCCAGGAATTGGCGAGGAAACGCAGTATGTGTATGGCACGTTTAAACTCGGTGTCAGATTGGAGCTTCTTCCGGTAGTGCCATGGGAACCGGATAGCAAGGGTGCCAGCAATTTAACCTAAAATAATTATTTCAATGTATTTTGGATTGCGTTGGTAAAGTTTTAATAAATAAAAAGTTATACAAATTGAATTTAAAGAATTGAGTGCTGCTTTTATCAAATTTTGATAGTGTTTAGTGTGGTCATGCATGACCATGATCACCATTCATAATTTACTGCAAGCATTACAGTCTAATTTGAGTAATCCATGCAATTTTACATTGTTTTCTGCGAGCCTCGTAGTCATCAGTTGATTACTATACAATTTAGTCAAGGACAAAATTCTATGACGCATTGTTGTGGTGTATTTTCAAGTATTTTTCCAGATATTTAGCTCAGCAAAATCATGTGCTTATGTAGTGGATGCAATACTAATTAATTTTGATTGAAAATGGATGACTAAACGACACAATCTTTCAGATGTTATCAGAGCTCTCGAAATTAAATTGGAGCAATGCATGAGATACAGGGAGACAGGGTAAGCTGTTCTCCCATGGGGATTATTTAAGCACGCGAAGAAACATTAATTGCTTGCAGTAAAACACGAAGGTCGTTTACGGGATAGTAATTGCTTCAACTTTTATACGATTTTTTTGTAGACTTAGTGCTGCAGCTATAATGGAGGGCTTCAAATTTAGTTTAGCATCGATTTTTCTGGTGATATTAATTGCTCCGCTCAATGTTCTTTCCCAGAGGAGCATTGATCCCGAAATCCAGAAGAAAATCGACGACTACATACAAAATGAGTTTTTCCCCAAAGCTGAAATAGCGGGATTGGGACTTGCAATTGTACAGAACGATGGCGAACTTCTCTACACAACGGGATTTGGCCCAGCAGACCAAGAAAAAGGGATTGAGAACGGAAACTGGACTCAATTTTTAATTGGTTCTGTTACAAAGGTAAGTACTTATAGTTAGCTAATTGTTTGCAAACTTGTTTAATATAGCGGATATTTAACAATTGGTATATTTTTTATAGAGCTTCACATCACTTCTCGTTACCAAGCTGCTTCACGAAACCTTTCCAGATCTAGGAGAGGCAGTACTGGACACTCCAATCAGAAGGTTGCTTCCTCAAGCCAACTTTACTTTACGTGACCGGTAAGAAAATATCCCAATAGGGAGGTCAAAACAATTATCCAAGATTTCACGAGATGTTTTATAATTACTAAAAAATTAAAATGTTTTAGCTATCGCTCCGAGCACGCGAACTTCCGTGATCTGCTAGCTCACCGTTTATGTCTCCACCGAGGAGATTTGATATACGTCGCGGATGCATTGAGAGATAGGGAGGAGCTCACCTAGTGAGTGAATACCTACATAAATCCATTATTTTAATTACTGATTTAATTTGTTCAATTTATGTAGCTGTTGCCTCTCATTTGTTGATCTAGCCGAACAAGGTACATCGACGAGTTCTGTACTATGAGAACCGACATGGAGTACAATAATGAAATGTACGTGTATGCCGGGGAATTGGCTGCCATGCTCGCAAATAAGTCATACGAGGATGCTGTAATTAAAATATTTTACTAAATTAATACTTTAGTAATTGTTAGATTGAAATTGTTAGGAAAGAAATTAATAAAATTTATCTTCGTAGATTCACGATTTTCTCAATTTGCTCGGAATGACAAACACGACGGTGCTAAAGAAAACCGATGACTTCAGCCAAATGCCTTGGAGAGCTAAGCCGTACTACATCCAGAATGGGGAACTGCACCCAATGAACACCGACTTGATCAAGTAAGTGAGGAAACATGCATATTGCAAAATGAAGTTTGCAAGGTTGCAAAACTCGCATTTTCTATTGCAGGAGATTAGAATTGGTTATACCAGCCGGAGGAATATTTTCCACTCCCGATGACATGACAAGGTACATGCGGTTCCATCTAAATTTCGGAAATCTTGATGGCATTCAGCTCGTTCCCAAGGAAGTGGTGGAATGGGCTCGCAAACCTGCGCAGTTAATGAACCGATTCAACTTTAAGGAGCTGGAGGAGCCAGAAAAGAAAATTCAAAGTGCGTTCGGATACGGCCTTGGACTCATGCTTGGCTCGTATGACGACTGGGAGTATGTATACCATGGAGGATACTGGACGCCCTACTTTTCTCATATGTCACTCTATCCTGGAAAGAATTTGGGTATCTTTTCAGTCATTCATACAGAACCGACGAGGGTTAATCCGGATGCACTGAACGCGGCAATTTATGAAATTCTAAATGGAAACCCGAATCCAGCCGAAAATGCAGAAAAAGTTTCCAAGCAATTTGAAACAGAAAAGGAGGAAGGGAAACGGAAGTCGCAGGATGCTCTTGACAGATTAATGAAGGAGAAATCTTTGTCCAGCCACGTCAACGTTGACATTACAGGGCAGTATGGCCACGGTAGTTTTGGGGAAGTGGAAGTATTCGAAAAGTTTAATGAAGCTACAAACGAGACGGGGCTTTACCTAGAGTACGGAAACTGGGCTCATGGTTGGCTCGTTCAGTTACTCCCCGATTTGTTCAGGGTTAAATTGACAACGGACCTTTGGCATGAGAGCTGTGCTCAAGGGGACTGCGAAGCGGGTTTATCGGTACACTTCGATAATGGAACGTTAAGCATGTTGGGCGTTGGCATCCCCGCCAACTTTACACTTGGTTTGAGGCTGGATCTCCTTCCCCCAATTCCATGGGCACCAGACAGCTGTGGCAAATAAAGAAATGAAGCTGCTTATATTAATTCTGTATTCTGCTTATAGCTGTATTTATGAACTTGCTCTCTAAATTTTTGCCCGAGTAAATTTGCAAACGTTTCGCTTACCGATTGTATAGAATTGTGGCTGCTGGTGCTCTCAAGTGGCGGACATGATGATATCTTAGATAAAGAAGCTGATAAGTTTTGACAATGCATTTTTACTTCTCATCACATTTCTTCATGTCAGCATTTGGATAGTGGCATTACTACATTTATAAATACTAGTACTTCATATCGGCACGGCTCCGGCTGGTCACCAAAGCATCATTGATCGGGGATATATGAAAATTAGCAGTAACATGTCGAAGTGCCAAATTGTCATTTTGACAAAAGTTTATTGGCAATCTATTTTTGTCTCAAATCGAATTTAGATGAAATATTCTCAGTTATCATTACGTCAGTACCCAATTCCACGCAGGCATTTAACGATAAGATACGTAGAGCACTAATTATGTTTGTCACGTACACACTCTTCCAAAATTTTATTTTTGCCGCTGACACAAATTAAAATTAGCAGTATTTTATCAATATAAAAAAGGAACTTAATCAGTTGCAATTGATAGTGTAAAACGTAATTGTTCTGAAACTATTGTACATCAACTATTTGATGCACGAGCCGCAGGAGTGATAGTGAAATCTTGAATATCCGAAGCACTCCGACACGACACTTACCTCCATCATTTCATCACTTTCTTTTCACTCTGCATTTGTACTCTATATAAAGCGAAGGTTTAGAAAATCCTTCCAATCATAACAAGCTTAGTTGTTACTGGCTGTTTCTTGAAAAGTTTTCTGTTCAATCATTTGTCGTGACATGCTCGCCGCTGTGCTTGTAGGTATTCTCTGCGGTGTTTCGGCAACTTCTAATGGTAACTAAGCTTAAATTTAGAAAAATAGATGGACATTGGCATTTAAAGCAGAAATTAAAAGTGAATTTTTACACTATCCATAAATAGCCTTACCACATACCCAGATCATTGACGGAGAAGATGTTGAAATTGGAGAGCTCCCGTATCAAATCCGACTTTCTATGCTTGGTACTATGAATTTTACAATGTGCGGGGGTGCACTGATTGAGGCGGAAGACAGACAGTTTGTGCTGATGACAATGAAGTGTGCCAACTTCATGCGGGCGTATGGTTTCGAGGGCTACAGACTATTTGCTGGAGAAGTGAGGGCTAATGAGGTCTCGGATAGGGTGCAGATGAGGCAACCAAACAGACTTATAATTCCCGAAACGTACCGAGAAGACTTCAATTTCAATAGAAACGACATAGGCATAATTGGTTTTGAGACGCCCTTTGAGCTTACAGAGTTCGTGCAGCCAATTCGTCTCCCCGAGCAGGGTCAAAATACAACTGGAGACGTGCTGATATCCGGTTTCGGCCAGAAAACTCCAAACGGCTCTGATAGTAATATTCTTAGAAAGCTCCAGGTTCCAGTGCTCTCGGACGAGGAGTGCTCTGCGCTGTATGAAAATACCGTTTTCACCCCTGTGGAAACCATGCTCTGTGGACTGGGAAGAGCTGGAGGTGCATCCCACTGTGGTGGGGACACGGGTGGACCTGTGAAGGCCCTTGACGGAGATTATCTTGCCGGAATTATGTCTTATCCAGAGGTAGCTCATTAATTAGTTTAGCTTATTGATAGCTCATGAATTTTACAACGTAAAATATGAAAAAAACGTTCTCCTTTGCAGACTTGTAACGAGAACAACAGGACAGGGCTTCCAGACATTTACACCGAAGTGTCACATTACGTTGACTGGATTAGAGTTAACGCAAGAGATCTGTAAAATTTGAGAATTCCCACTTCATTTTTTTAAATTACAGAAATTCAAATTACAGACTAAATTAATGACGTTGCATTAGTAGTATGGTTATTATCGAAATTAAAAATAAATTGATTTGTGTTATCACAGCAGACAATGATAATATGCTCACGACTGAGATTTTGCGCATGACATAACTTTACATGTGAGTTATCATTATCAACTTTTCAAGTGCGAGAAATATTGCCAAAACATGTAATCACTTCTCTCTGACAGTTCGGGAAAGGCATTTAGCCTACAGTTTACTTTTTACCAACAAGCACATAAGTTTCTGTTTCCATGCATATTTGAAAAACGATATCATGAGCTATTTAAAATACTTT
This sequence comes from Acrocyrtus sp. NNG-2020, assembly GCA_027744115.1. Taxonomy (NCBI): domain Eukaryota; kingdom Metazoa; phylum Arthropoda; class Collembola; order Entomobryomorpha; family Entomobryidae; genus Acrocyrtus; species Acrocyrtus sp. NNG-2020. The sequence goes on along the minus strand of JAHZND010003296.1, from coordinate 6,789 downwards.
TTAGTAACACTTTCCCTGGCTATTATTTCAAACCGTTCCACTTGCCAGAAAAACATTGACCCGGAAGTCCAGAGAAAGATAGACAACTACGTTGAAAATGTGTTTCTTCCATCCGCTGGAATTTCAGGATTGGGACTAGGCATAGTGAAAAGTGACGGAGAAATTTTCTACACAGCTGGTTACGGACCTGCCAACATTGAAAAAGGAATAGAGAATGGGAACGCAACGCAGTTTCTAATTGCTTCTGTTACGAAGGTGAGCGGTTTGTTTGCAGAAGACTTGCTTAATTGTAAAATTAATTAAAAGAAGTGAGTAATTAGCTTTAATATTTTAAAGGGCTTCACTGCAGTTCTCACTGCGAAGCTACTTCATGAAACTTTTCCCGAAATGGGAGAAACGGTGCTGGATACTCCCATTGTAAAGTTGATGCCTCATGCCAATTTCACATTACCGGATCGGTGATTAAATCTTGTTCTCTAATAAGTTTTTTTTGTACTTTTGCTTCCATATACGGCAACTAAATAAGAACATTTTTTAGGTTCCGGTCTGAACACGGAACATTTCGGGATTTGCTAGCCCATCGTATGTGCTTATTCCGGGGTGATTTGACACAGCTCTCCGAGGCCTTCAATTCGAGCGAGGAGCTGGTTTAGTAAGCTCAGTATATACAAAAATTAAGTTAAAAATAACATGAAAGTAATTTTCCTTTAATTTTTGCTACCAGTCGGACGAGATACAGCGAACAGATATGCGGCATCCGATCCGAGTTCCAGTACAATAACGAGATGTATGTTGCTGCTGGAGGGCTTGCTGGAATCCTGGCAAATAAAAGTTTTACAGAGGCAGTAATATAAAAATACTTACAAACTTCCTATTTAATTGCAATTTAAATAATTGGAATTATAGCAATATAATTCCGACATTCAATCAGGTTCAGGAATTTATGGATGACCTTGAAATGGTAAACTCAACTGTGGCAATAGCGAACTGATGATTACAGCAAAATGACCAATAGAGCAATGCCTTACTACGTTATGGACGGTGAAATGCATCCAATCAATCCTGAATTAGTCAAGTGAGAATGAGAATTATTTTACGAAAAATGTAATGGAATAGAAAAATAATTTCAACTCCCTATTGAACAACGCTTTATGTAAATGATTCAGGAGAGCACATCTAGCACTACCTGCTGGGGGGATATTTGCCACTCCCAGTGATATGACAAGATACATTCGCTTCCACCTCAACAAAGGAAGTCTTGAAGGAAAACAGATTGTTCCTAGAGTATGAAAATAAGTTCTTTGCAATTAAACAAAATTCCGCAAATCATCATGCATTCTATCTGATTTTTTAAGGAAGTCATGGAGTGGGTCCATAAACCAGCGAACTTGAGATATGGGCATAGTTACAAGGCGACCGGCGACGAGAAAATTTTGAGTATTTTTGGCTACAATCTTGGATTGTCTTTGGGTTCTTACGATGGCTGGGAATATTTGGAGCATGGCGGATATTTTCCTCCGTACCTGTCTCTACTTTCGATATATCCTGGGTTTGAATTAGGAATTTTTTCGAGTACTCACATGCAGCCAAGAAATGTAGACGCTAGTATGCTTCACGCGTACATTTTTGAAGTACTTACCGGAAGTGATAAGCCTGCCGAGAATATCGAAAAACTTTCACGACAACTCTATTTAGAAAAGCAAGAAGCAAAGATACGATCCGAAAAGAAATTTAACGAGCTTTACAGTAATCTAGTAGAAAATGGAAAGCTATCAATGCAATGGAAAGTGGATATATCGGGTCAATACGGAAGTGGCAGTTTGGGTAACAAATTTGACAAGAAATTTAATTGCAATGCTGCAATAAACGAGAAATTTAATGAAGTTACCAATGAGACACAGTACTATATGGAGCACGGCAAGTGGTACCATGGGTGGCTCATAGAAAGAGTACCAAACTGCATTTATCAAATCGAGTGGACGACAGACGTTGTGCAGGATGACTACGTACAAGGATTCAAAGGTGATCGCACTTTCGCGGGATTTACTGATAAAACATTAACAATCTTTCTAATGAATGAAGACGACTCAAGATTCGTGCACGGCACATTTGAGCTAGGAGTAAGGTTGGATCTCCTTCCACCAGTACCATGGGAATCTGATAGCTGTGGATAAAACTGAATGTTTCAATGCTTAAATTTAGACTTCTTTAAAATCCATTCTTGAATTCAAATAAAACAGTGTCAAAGCAAACGACAAAAAACGATGTCACCTTATTTAATTAGAGAAAATAGTGAGTTAGCTAATAGCCAAGGTTATTCACGGCTGACGTGATGTCTGTCTGCTCACGCTTTATTTGGGACAAATTGAAGCAGACATTGGAAAAGAATAAAGAGTTAAAGACCGGAAATTGTAGCCACAATTTCCAGACTGGACCACAGTATTTTGCGGTAGTGGCGGAAAAAATTATCCTCTCTACTTTTAAAAATGCGTGTGAAGCGTAACATTTAACAATTCGGTCATGAGTTGGCAGAATTGGGACTGAATAAACTGTTTGTGTAGGAAAAGGAAGCTTGAAAGTTCTTTCCTGTAATGAGCCCGAGTAAGTGCATACCTACGTACAAAGTTTTCTAAATGCAAACCTGCCAAAAGGTCAATTCTGAAGTGGCTTTTGCTATGAGTGGCAAATTTAATGTTGCAATTCATATCTTGTTCATGTAGAACCCACCTAACTTGTCCCAAATATTTTCAGCTTATAATCCAGACATCATATATCGAGCAGGCAGTTTTCAGTCGGGCCTGTTTTTTTCTGTGAATTTTATCTTTGATTAATTTCAAAGAGCGTGAAATATGATAGGAAATAATAATAAATACATTTTGGCATTGTTTCTTCTCGGATTCAATTATAAATTTTCACTGTGCCAGAGAAGTATAAATCCCGAGATTCAACGGAAAATAGACGACTACATCAAAAATGAATTTCTTCCGGCTTTTGGAGTGTCAGGGATGGGGTTAACAATATTACAAAACGATACCGAGATCCTGTACACAACTGGCTATGGCCTGGCTAATAAAGAGAAAGGAATAGAAAATAGGAACATAACTCAGTCCATGCTTGGCTCCGTTTCAAAAGTAAAAAGATAAACAAAATAATACTTTTGTATGCAGTAAATAAACAGCTTAAGTATCATTCTTTGTTCTTGTGGTTTACTTAAGAGCTTCACCGCTCTTCTTGCAGCGAAAATTCTTCATGAAACTTTCCCGGAGATGGGGGAGGCCGTTCTGGACACTCCAATTAGAAAATTACTTCCCCAACTTAATTTCACTTTATCCGACAGGTGAGAAATTATAAAGTGATTAGAGTCTACACGTTTCCTGTATTAATGTTACGCAAAATCCAACTGGTTCGCAGATTCCGATCTGAACACGCAAGCTTTCGAGACTTGCTAGCTCATCGAGTATGCCTTTCGGAGGCAGACGTGGCCTATGAAGCGCTCCCCTTCAATAGTACAGAACAGTTTGTATAGTAAGCAAGCAATTTTATGCATCGATTTTCAAAATTCGAATTGACCATATTTTGATTTCACTTTATTTTTCCAGCAGGACAAGGTACACTGAAGAAATTTGCGGATTTCGTTCCCAGTTTCAGTACAGCAACGACATGTACATGCTTGTGGGGGAATTCGCGGCAGTTCTTGCAAATAAATCTTTCACAGATGCCGTAATGCAAATATTCACTCCGGTATAATCAGAATTTAATAAGGAATGCGAAAAGTATTGAAAGTTTAATTTGGTCGTTGCAGATGCAAGATTTTCTAAATGACTTGGGAATGGTGAACACGACATTGTTGAAAGAAACAGACGACTTCAGCCAAATGTCACACAGAGCCATGCCATACTACATTAAGGATGACCAGTTATATCCAATGAACGCGGAGTTAATCAAGTAAAATAAACAAAGTTGGAAAGTAGGCAAATTGCGAGAAAGGTAAATTGTGCAGTTCACTTTACGAAATGACATTTTCGGCGTTTTTGTACAGAAGAGAACTATCGGTTCTCCCCGCTGGAGGAATTTTCTCTACCCCAAATGACATGACCAGATACATGCGCTTGCATCTGAATATGGGAAGTCTGGACGGAAGGCAAATTGTGCCCCGAGTAAATATTTACTATTTAGCAACAAATTATTTGTTTCATCTTTAATTTAATTTTACTTTTATTCTTAGGAAGTAATGGAGTGGATACATAAACCTTCAAATTTAAGATCCTCGCCGCAGTTTAAGAAATCTGATCGGGACAAAATTTTAAACCAATTTGGCTACGCTCTAGGACTTCATCTTGGCTCTTACGATGGCTGGGAGCTCATCAGTCACGGAGGATACTATCCTCCCTACTTATCTCAAATGTCTTTGTATCCTGGAAAGAATCTTGGAATATTTTCGAGTACGCACATGGGACCTACCAACCTGTCAATGGACGTACTTCACGCCTTCATTTTCGAGCTACTCACAGAAAACCCAACCCCTGAAGAGAGCGCAAATAAATTGGCAAAACAACTGAACGAAAAGCCAGCTGGTAATAATGAAAATGGGGATAAGAAAAAGCTCGAAAAGTTTTATAGAAAAGTTCCTCTGACGGAAAATGCTAATATTATGGGGCAATACGGAAGTGGCAGTTTAGGTGAGCTGGAGGTAGTGGAAAAATTTAACAATGTCACAAATAACACAGAATACTTCCTAAAATACGGAATCTGGTTCAGAGGAAATCTCGTCGAAATAAATCCCAATTTTGTGTACAAATTGAACTTCACAACGGATGCGGTGCAAATGCTATACGCTGACGGAGCCGTGGATTGGAACTATTACCTCGGTTTCGATAATGGAACGTTGACAATGTACGTTTCGGAAGGAGATCCTGACTCGGATTATATACTGGGCACCTTTCAACTTGGTTTGAAAATAGATCTTCTTCCAGGAGTACCGTGGGATCCGAAGAGTTGCGGGAATTAAGATAATATTTAATGTATTTGTTAGCTGTGTTAGCTATGTTGCCGTTTTTATCTATTTGAATACAGCTCCCTGTAACTGTTTTTTGCCAGATTATGAAAATAAATTTTCTTTTATTCCAAAATGTAAAATTGATATATTTTTTTACCTGCATTTCATCTTCAAAACTTAAAAAAGACTAAAATTCAGACAATTTTAAGTCATAAAGAGCTAATAGGAAATAGTGCACGTGGAAAGTGAATGACTCATACAGTGGCTGTCGTGGAGTGGAGAGGAGCAAGGAATGAACAAAGAGATTCGCTTTATTTTATTGCACTCATGCACATGTAACACATTTTTTGACAAATATGACGTGTAATATCTATGTTCAGGGTGTTTAGTGCTGGGAGAAAGATTGTAGTTGGTAGTTTGCCATTTGCCATGCATTAGAGGCATGGCTGTTTTGGTAAGAACAGAGCAATGCATGTGTTGGTACGGGAAGGAGTAGCCAAAAATTATCATTGGCAGGAGAATGGAGTGTCAGAAAAAGAGTCGAAGAAAAACAATAATTGTAACAATAAAAGTTACTGAAATATTATTCAGTGTTGGTGTCGTCTTGTCATCTTAATCGTAGTGAAACCTATTTACGAATAAGGGGGCTGTCACCCTCCGAATTACTCTTTAAGCCACAAATTTAGTTAACAAAAACAGTGACTGTTCACGTTCACGTAATAAACTATTAAACTGGCAATTATTATTGAATCCTTTCTGAGGCTGTTCAATAGAGTGGATTATCGGTTTTGTTTTCAATAAAAGGTGTACCAGTTGTTTAGCTACTTATTAATGGTCACAGCTATCAGTGTTTCATATAAAGTTTGAGAAGGTAATGATAATAAGAAAGTGTGAATAGCGAGAAAAAATATAATTTTTGAATTTTCGATCAGGATCTTGCTCAGATTGGACAGCCAAAAGCTAAGGTATTCCAGCAAAAAATTAAAATGACGGAAACTAAGTCGGTCTACTTAATGAGAAACTGCAGTGCTTTGCTATTCAAACAGAGTAGTAAGTTGACATAATGTCTATAGTGACTACTTTTTAATTGCTGTGTGCTGTTTAATTGTTTTAGGCTGCATAACGTGATTTTGTTATTTTTACAGAAGCAGAGCCATACGAAACTCCTTTGTACGCAGATGTTATCTACCGATATATAATCCATGAGTTTTACACAAGGTCAGTTGTACTGGAAAGGGTACATGTACCGCTGGAATCTGACTGGGAGGTCGTGTCTAGATTGTTTGCTGAGGAGCGTCAGAACTCATCCGGAGAAAGGTACAAGCAAACACACATCAATTCTTCTTATTTGTATAATAATAACTGCTGTGAAACGTCGCTGTTTGATTTTATCTTTATCGATAGTTTAATGACCATTCTGGCGTATCAACAGTGGCCTTTTCGCAGCAGATATTTTTTACGTACTAACCCAGCCATTTGTGAGAAGTTGAAAGGAACGTTTTCCTCAGCGGTCCTGAAAATAAAAGGGCATATTAAGGCAGATGGAGTGTGCTTTGTCGGAGATGAGAATGCTAAGCATTACGAAGAATTTGATGTCAGCGTCTCTTGTACAGGTAGATAAATAAATATCGACTGGTGCATTACAAGTTACAATACAAATCTTTACAGCAAAGTGTTGGTTATGCTCCTACCCGGAAGATAACAATCAACTAGAATAGGTAAAGGAATGGAGTACGTCAACTATTAGTTAAAGACTTATACTTTAAAATGACTGGACATTTGAGATTAGCGTT
>JAHZND010003295.1:0-10461 GCA_027744115.1 Acrocyrtus sp. NNG-2020 | reverse complement strand
TAGTTTTATAATAGAAGAGGATTTGAAAGACGTAGTAGAAAGTCGGGAACATGCAGTCGAGTCATATGAGGGGAGTTCTGTTATTGCAGGAGACTTAAGAGCAGAAGGCGATGTACGTGCGATGGGAAGCTTGGAAATTAGTCAGAAAAACATAACAAAAGCAACAACTGCACTGTACACTGCTACAGTCCAGGCTGTGTCGGCACGAGCGGGTAGCGTGGAAAATCTTACAACGGTTGCTGGTGAAGAATTTATTGGGGGAGCAGGAAAGAATGAGGAGCAGATAGAAAGCGGAAAAAATTCCTCCGATCGAGCACACTTATTATCTGAGTGTGAGGATGGCCCATGCAACGCCACTTACCTGGAGTTTAAATCCGTAGAGCTTACTGTGGAAAATAATACGTTTGATTCGCCGCTGAATAATGCCTCAGAGTGGACCCTACAAAATCTCTATCATGTCATTGTAGAGTTTTTTTTCGGGCCTACAGTGAACGCTAGTGGAGACAACAATTCATTCTTTTTTGAAGATGTGGATTATGAACCTACACAATACTCTGATGAAGAGTGGCTCTTTTTTATGTTCAATGATACGGTGGACGTATCGTGCAAATACGTAAGTAAAATTTCAAATAGATATTTTATCTACCCCACTTGGGAAGGAAGGAGTGAAGGAAGGATTTTGGTTGGAGTAAAACGGAATCAAAACTAATTTTTACTTTATTTTTTCAGCTTCCAGAAAAATCAGTTCTTGAGGGACTTATCCACCTGTGTAAAGCTTGCATTGCTTTGAAGGGAACAGCAGCCGAATTTTACATGGTCAACGTTCCAGCTTTTAAAAAGGACAAGGCCTGTGCTAATCTCATTAACATGACAACCGAGTGCTCTGCTGCAAGCTCGAAATCCGCCAATCTTGTTTTTATTATTTTTGCTCTCGTTATGCGGAACATTTTTTACAGTAATGTGTAGACGTATATATTTCTTCGTTGTAAGATCTGGATATCCAGTAAGTTCCAATTTTAGATAGAATTATTTCTTATTATAAAGCAAAATTATTACTGTTAAAATCTACATAATGAGATTCAATGATTGGTGGTTTAAGGAATTCAATTTACTAATATAATATATCTGTAAGGATGATCAACGTATGTTCAGCTCTTTGCTATTATTTATTGCTACAAAACATCAAAAATATAAGGGAGGTATTGCCAAAAGGGTCGGTTGAATGTAAACTTTGAGAAGGGTCGGAACGGGTAAGGGATTAATTCGAAAAACCATAAAAAATGTCTTGCATAAATTACGAAACTGCGAGCGCTCAGCTGCAAGCTTGAAATTCATTAATCTTGTTTTACTACTTTTACTCTCGTTATGCTGAACAATTTTTCGTTATGCTGAACAATATTTACAGTAAGAAGTAGAAGTATATATGTATTTCTTCGTTGCAAGATCTGGATATTCAGTAAAATAAGTTCTAATTTTAGATAAAAACCAAAAAATATTCTGGTGAAATCCATTGTACTGAGACTTAATCGATTGATGGTTTAAGGAATACAATTTTCTAATATTATATATCTGTAACGATTACCAGTGCATGTTCAGCTTGTTCCTATCATTTAGTTTTAATTATTTCCTTCATTAATATAATATATACTCATTAAAAATATTCTGGTGAAATCGATTGTACTGCATTTAATGATTGATGGTTTAAGTAATACAATTTACTAATATTATATAACTGTAACGATTACCAGCGCATATTCAGCTTGTTCCTATCATTTATTACTACAAACAAAAAAAATGAAGGGAAGTACGGTGAGAAGGGTCGGTTGGGTGGGAACTTTGGGAAGGGACGGGTAGGGGATCGATCCGAAAAACCATAAAAAATTCTTGCATAAATTATAAAAGACTGGGGCTGAAGATGAAGTAACTACTGACGTGATTTAACTCAAAACTAGACTAACTTTCCATCTTTCATCTTTGGTTTGGTATATATAAATGTCACATTACCAATAACACACATATATAATCAAGTACGAAGAATAATTATTACCTACAATAAAGTTTAAAAGTTTATATACAAATACAACTACATATAAAGAATGCTCTCGTAACATCAGTTAATACAGGAAGTTCAGTGTAAAAATTCATAAAAGTTTAAAACTATTACGTATATCTGTTACATATCACTAATCCTAAGTTCCTTTTTGCTTTTCAACATAATTGCATTGTCAAAAGAGATGCTTGTGCACTTTTAGCTTTAGCCGCACTCATTCATCGCTTTTGACATTGCTTGGGGTTGACTCATGACTTTTAGTACCTAAAATTATATGTATAGGGTTATGTAAAATTCAATTGTGCGTTTTTGCCATTAGCCCAAATGGCAATCCTTATATGGAAACTTGGCAGAATTTATTTAAAGTTAATTGATATACAGAACGCAATTTTGATGAACTTGTTGCGAAAGTTGCTCATGTCAATTTCTTCTTCGTGCTTGTATATCTCTCCATGTACTGAAATAAGAAGGGTGACATCATTATTAGCATTTGTACAGAAAACTTTACTTAGTTTAGTTTAGTTATTTTTTTAGTTTAAAGAGACTTGGCTTTCATTTTCACCTTGTCGTAACCTTCCAAATCTGATAGCTGCTTAGTATCAAAAAGATTTCCCTCCAGGCTCAGTAACGACACTTGAGAATCCGACAAAATTTCTGTAGGAAATCCAGTTATTTCCAAAGTGTTCTCCTGCAACCTTAGCGTTTTCAAATTGGAACAGAGAGCAAGATCCTTGCTGACTGCTCTTACTTGGTTTTGATTTAGAATTAGCTCGACAACTTGTAGTCCACCGACACCATCAGGCACTTCTGGTATTCTGTTCCGAGATAGGTCTAGAACCGTGAGAAACTTCAAACTGCTAAAGACTACAGGGAACGAACTCAGCGCATTGGAACTGCAGATAAGACCGGAAATAAAACATTCTTAAAAAAACAATTCTTGAAACTAATGCAAGAAAATATTTTTAAAAAATTCTGTCATACCTCAAGTTTGCATCTCGAAGTTTTTGTAAATGAGCGATTGTTCCTGGAACAGATTTTAATCGGTTATTTCCCAAAGACAGTGTTTCTAGCTTGGAAAGTTGCCCTATTTGGTCGGGGATTATTTCTGCAAGAATTAAGACACAAACGCATTAAAAATAATGCTAGGCAGATATATGATATTTTCAGTTCAAAACACAACAAATTCCCTGACATAAGATAATTTTTAATTACCTATCTGATTAGAGCTTAGATTTAGATGCTTTAAATTTACAAAGGCTGATATATTTTGTGGGATGACTGCAATTTTATTCTCAGACAGGTCAATGTTCCTCAACGCATTCGTTATTTTTGCCAATTCTGGAGGAAACTGAAACAAATGGGAAAGTTTTAGTTTTTTTATCTAAGCAGACGTTTTCTAACAAAATCAAGATTGAAACAGTAAAATTTACTTATTTAATACCTCATGAAGCTTGGCTTTTGACAAGTGAAAAACTCCCGTTTTCGTGGACGTTTCCACATGCTGACGTATCCCTTGATTTCCCATCGTTCCTCCACTGCCACTCGCCCCGTCTTTTGCTGGCGCAGTTACCGCTGAAGTCCCTGGCACAGGAAATTCCGCAGTACCATGAATATGTACTCTCGCACTAAATAATTTAACACTTCTAAATAAAAAAAATTCTCGCCCTCCTCAGCTCCTAAAACGCATTTATCTCTTCCGAAATTATTTCGTGTTGACTCTTTTTACACTCAAACCTAGTCTAACTTTCACTTTTTCTCTTTCTCTTTTTTTAAAACAAAATATAACTTAAGTTTTGCAATTCTTTTCGCAAAGTCGCAAATGTATTTTTTTGTAGTAAGTACACTTTAGTAGAGATTTCCCTTTTCTCTTAGAAGGAATCTGTCAATAGAGTTTTATGCATGCAGATAATACATAATATGAATATGTATGGGGGATTCTGACTCTCCGACTGGATCTATGTAGTAATTTGTGCTTGCTGGAGAAAACCTACAAAACATAGCATTGCATATCTAATTTGTTAAATATTTCCTCCATCCAAGTTAGTCCAGCCCATTTCTTCCAAAGAAAGTATAATAAAGCACATTCCATATAAATTGAGTTGATATTTGCAAGCACATATACACAGTATTTACAGCTCGCATTTATTACTCACAATCAGTCAGCTTCAGTTCAAGTAAGCTATAGTCTTGTTGAGTGTTGATTACACTACACTGCACTGACGAGATCATCTACGTAGGTATTTTGTTTTACTGACTATATTTGACGGAAACCTATATCACTTGCTTACCTACAACCTACCTCATCGGAATTTAGATGTATTGTAGAAGTATTAACGTGCTATTCTTATACACACCCATCTTCTCTGAAGTACTTTTTTGGGGCACTGTAAATCACATGCTGGTTAATCGCACCTCTTTCAACAAGCAAGAAATTTTGAGCAAAAAGCAAGGAAAAAAAACTTTTTGATGAGCTGAAATCTGAAATGCATGCTTTTTCTTTACCAGAGAGAAGATAGATACGTAAATACGTGCACGTGCTTTTGTGCATTTTTGCCTGTTTTGTTTACTGACAACTGTTAAAGCTAACTTCAAATTTAAAATTAAAAAGCTGACCCAGACTAGTTAATTTTTAAGAAAGGTAATAATGAGTAATAGGTTACAAGAGAAGAGAAGAAGTGCTAAATAAGTATCTTACAAAGTAGGTGGACGTTTTAAAATATTGTTGTCCATCCCTTTCCCAGTGTCATTATTGATTAAGTACTTGCTCCGAAAAAGAGTTGCTGGGGGTGGAGGTTGTAACTCTAACTCATCTTGAATCTGGATACGCTGCTGGTGGTTCTCGTGAACGGAACTATTCTTTTGTGGCTGTTGGGACTGGGGTGAAGAAATTTTCGGTTTTTTAGCCTGGTGAGACTGTGAGGACGACCCTTGGGGAAGGTTCCGAGGGTAATTGTTGTCCATGCTTCTGAGGATTTGAGAACTGACGAGGGATACTTTTAGCTGCCAATAAGTTTCTTTGGAATACTTGGACACTGTCCGGTTTCAAACATCATTTTAATCTTTGGATCAGGTTATCAGTAATTGCTATTAATTCACGATGGAAGGGAAGAAAAAGAAAGTGCAAGGGAAGCCGACTAGAACCTTGGATTCAGTGAAGGATGAGAGGTTTGCTCAAATCCTTAAAAATCCTGTGTATAGACCGGTGCCCAAGAAGGAAAGGAAAATAGAAATTGACAAGAGGTTCCAGGCAATGTTCAATGTAAGGCTGCTTTTTGCAAACTGAGAATTTATATTTTAAATTTTAAACTGTAGATTGTATTACACTTGCTTATTGATAAATTATTTTCTATATAAATTGACAGGATGAAAAGTTTAAGCTCAAATACAAAGTAGACAAGCGTGGCCGACCTGTTTGAGACGACAACTGATGAGAACCTAAAACGATACTACAATTTAGCCGAAGAGGACGATCAGGAAGGATCTTTAGCAGATGAGGATGCAAAATCACTGGTACAGTCTCCAAAGGATTCTGCTGATGACTCTATCTCTTCTTCAGAGTCTGATATTGAAGGAAATGTTAAAGAAGATGATATTAAAACTCCTCTGGCGGGCAAAGTAAAGCGGAAGTTGGATGAAGCAACAAGAAAAAAACTGCGAAGTGCTGAAATAGATTATGCTCGCGGTGAAGCAAATTTCCTTAATGAGTCGTCCTCAGATGATGATTCCTCAACAGATGATGAAGAAGGTGATACGCCGACCGTTCATGGTGAGTGTAGATTTTTGCATGCTTTTTAATTGTGATTATAAAGTTGTTTACAAACTTTTTAGAAATATTTTGAAAAATAATATGGTATTTAATTATTATTTTAAGATTGGGGAGAACTCGACAAGGATGCTCCTAGAACCGAAGATAGTACCCGACGATTAGCTCTATGTAACATGGATTGGGATCGAGTTCGTGCTGTGGACTTAATGGTTTTGCTGAGCTCGTTTCTTCCTCAAGGCGGTGTAATTAAATCCGTTACCATTTACCCATCGGAATTTGGAAAGGAGCGGATGGCGGAAGAGGAAACACAGGGCCCTAAAGAACTTAGGGAGGGTGTGTTTGATGTTGAAGCAAAAGTCAAGAAAGAGCCGATCAGTGATGACGAAGAAGACGAAATGTCCGAGGACAATGAAAGTGGAAGCGATGAAGACGGAGATGATATTCGAGCCTATCTAGCGACGTCATCTGAATCGGAGAGTGAAGACGAAAACATAATTAAAGAGGAAGAGTTGTCTGATGATGAAGAGAAGAAAGATGTAATTCCGAAGGAATCCAAGCAAGACGCAATTTCAAAATACAAAGCCTTACTGCAATCAATTGAAAGTACAGAAAAGCAGAAAAAAGATAAGGACATGGAAATGGAAATTACTTGGGGCGTAGGGCTGAAGGACAAGACAGAAAAATTAGTTAAGAAGAAACTGGAAGAGCAAGAGAAATCAAAAAGAACGCCTTGGGAGGAGATGCTAGATAAGAGAAAGGAGAAAAGGAGAGTGAGAAAGCAGGAAAAGAAGAGAAAAGGTCCCAACTTGGATGACGATTCTGATTCCGATGATGAACATGATAAGGAAGGACAAGGTCAGATGTTTAGTGATGACGATGTTGATGTGGACATGTCCGATGAATTTTTCCAGAGTGAACTGAGAAGCAATGAGATTTTCAAAAATGCTGGAAATAAAGACAAAGAGAAAAAGAAGAAAGGTAACAAAGCGGAAAAGGAAAGGAAAGTTGGGGAACCAAACGCTGAGCTCGAGCTTTTGCTGATGGACGAAGATGATAGCAAGAAACATTTTAGCCTGAAGAAAATTCTAGACAGTGAAAATGATTCGAAGTCGAAAAAGAAAAGGAAGAAAAATAAGAGGACGAAATTGAATGAGGAAGCTCAGGGTGCTGCTAAGGATGATTTCGAAATAAACGTAGAGGACCAACGATTTTCTGCCTTGTTCAATTCTCATCATTTTAATGTCGATCCATCAGATCCTAACTTTAAGAAAACGAAGGCAATGGAAAAAATTATTTCAGAGAAGCAAAAAAGACGAGCAGCTGGAATAGAAAGTACGAACAGCGAGAAAGTGATGGACGAAGATGATAGCAAGAAACATTTTAGCCTGAAGAAAATTCTAGACAGTGAAAATGATTCGAAGTCGAAAAAGAAAAGGAAGAAAAATAAGAGGGCGAAATTGAATGAAGAAGCTCAGGGTGCCGCTAAGGATGATTTCGAAATTAACGTAGAGGACCAACGATTTTCTGCCTTGTTCAATTCTCATCATTTTAATGTCGATCCATCGGATCCTAACTTTAAGAAAACGAAGGCAATGGAAAAAATTATTTCAGAGAAACAAAAAAGAAGAGCAGTTGGAATAGAAAGTAGGAACAGCGAGCAAGTGTCAACTGAACATAAAGAAGTCGACAGAAGTAACGGCGACGAAGGCTCCTCCCGTAAACAAAAGGATTCAGTTTACAAGAAAGCAGAACTTTCATATCTAGTTAAGTCCATTAAAAGAAATACAGAAAACATGAAGTCTAAAAAGGTGAATGGAAAATCTAAATAATGGAAAATCTAAACGCTAATTTGTAATTTTCGGTATTAATAAATGCAGAATAAAAAATTTCTATTATAAAGCAGAAAAATGTTGATGTTTCTAGCATTCTATGTACATCTAAGAAGATAATATTTATTCTTCGTAGAAAACACATACATATATTGTACATACGCTTCAGCTTATTCAAAAATTATGAAGACGACCTAGTCAGCCTAACCTAAATCGCATAATTTAGTTTAATGTTAATCTTACTTTTAATTTTAAAATAAATTTAAACGTTAAAAACATGAGCTTTATACTATTTCAGCCAAAGTTTAAGACGCAGTGCATCTACTCCGTTGAGATAATAGCGAAATAGGCGTTTGTCGCGTACAAACCCTAGATTTTCGTAGAGACGAAGGGCCGATTTATTTGTAATCTCTGTCTCAAGCACTATCTCATCAGCGTCTTCTTCCGCCATTGCACGAATTGATTTGAGGACTAGCGTTGACCCTATAAATAAACGCAGAAATAGAAATCAAAATAAAACAAAATTACACACGACGAACACTAACTAAAAATTATACCAAAGCAATTTTTTTTAACTCACCAATTTTACGTCGACGATATCTCTCGTCCACCGCCAGCATGGCAATGTAGCCCCTTTTGTTGACCTGCTTGTGAACATCCAGTTTGCAGACAATGGCACCCACCATCTCCTCTCCGTCCATTGCAAGAAAGCATAACTTTGGCCAGTTGTGAATAAAATAGCGATACGTATAGATCGAATATGTGTTCTGACAAGTCCTTCTGGATAAGCCTCATAATTCCAGGCATCTGCGATTCCGACTCGTAAGACACGTATCGTATTCCATCATTGACACACTCCGTCTCCTCCGAAGATACCATAATAGCTCCTCAACCTTCCCAACAACCTTTCAATCCCTACTAACCTCTCAGCTGCGTTATCAATGCCTATTTTACTATGCACTAATCATAAATCTATAAAACTATTTCGTGACTATATTTAATCGATGTTTATTACATACACTTTTGAACTACTGACTACAGCTGAGTTTCCATTTAAAACTCAAATTTCTGACTTTCACAATCCTCTACTTCAGATAGAAAATGCCCTGTTCCCAACAAAAGGGGTAAAGTTCTTACCAACACGTGCCTAAATTGTATTGTAATTAAAATTTGGACCTTTCTCTTTGCAGATCAGCATAAATCAGTCTTCATAATTTTTGAACTATTGATGAGAGTAGAGCAGTCCGCTTTAGGAAAAGGAGGATGTGGGGCTAAGCGAGACATTGTGGAGAAGAAAGGTGAAATGATGAAAGCCAGCCGGTATGAGCGTGTTTGGTTGTTTCAATTTCATGTCGGGAAACGAGACCTGCAACGTGCTAAGCTAAGAGGAAAAGGAGATAAGCAAGTTTACACTTTACATCTCGAACGGCTCGAGATCGTATTTCTATTTCTAAACTATTTTGAAGTCGAGTAAAGAGCCTATAAGGGTGTTGGGTACATCAAATCGAATCAGTTCTACATTGCTGTTCGAATGATGTGCACTTTATCTGTGCGCTAGCTTTTCGAACGTGCCAAGTGCCAAAAAGGTGGAATTGGAAACTTTGCAAGAGCAAGAAACAAGCAAGTTTTCTTCACTGGTGGATTGGATGGTGGTGATGGTGACTGTGGAGTAGTGAGCGCAACGTCTTCATTTTTCCTCTGGCATGGGACAACTAGTCGTTAGGAAGTAATTACCAAAATTAATAAATGCTTCAATAATTGAAACTTTGGAAGTAATAAACCCGAGCACAGCTGATGAGCAAATCGTCCTCGGACCTTAAATCAGCTGATTAAATTTTGAAATAGATTTCTCAGGTGTGGGGTGAGACACAAGAAAACTAAATCGCTGATAGTTTAACTAACTCAATGTGAAAATGAGTCGTTAGTGCTGATTCATGTGATCGATCGAAAAGACAGTGTAAACAACTTTATAGCTCACTTCAATATACTGTATTCAAAAATAGTTTCAAAATCGCACCATGTCATTCCCATCAAAAGCTGACAGGGAGAAATGTTGGAGCTCCAGAGATGAACTATGGAAGTGTTTAGATGAGAACAATGGAAATTCCGATCTCTGTGCAAAGTTCAGAGAAATGTATGAGAATTCCTGTCCTAAACAATGGGTAAGCCATATGCATAATATTCCATCTGCCATCTGTAGATTTGACAATTAGTTTATGTACTTTTAATTTTAATGCTAAAAAACTTTTGAGTCTTGAGTATAAAGTTTACATCTGCCAAAACCAAAAGCAAACCCAATGCGAAGCCCACGGTGGTCAATGGTCTTGAAGTATTTGCCGTTTCACAATTTACAATTTGTCATTGCAAATTTATTTTGTAGGACGACTGCCAAAAAGTACTCTAACCGGAACTACTAAAATTGTACACGTTTACCATTACCTATGCTGTGTAGATTTATAGATAGGCTTATGATGAGATATTTTTGTATATGGTTATATGTAGAAAAAAGCTGGCAAGTGAGTGGTGTAGGTTGGCTATTTTCGAACAATATTTTTTATTTTTATAGAGCGTCACTAAAGTACAGTTCAATTCAGTTCAGAAATAAAAAGTGTTTTTCATAGGTATGCCATGTGTGGCTGGTACGCTTGTGATAATAGTGAGGATGTCGTCGGAGAATTAAAAATAGCCTTTGCCAGTATACTTTTTAGTACAATTTTAGAAATTAGGCATATTTTTGTGCATCGAGAACTTTTAAAAGCATCTACATATATACTTGATTAGATATTTCAGATTTCAAAAATACAAACAGATCTATT
>JAHZND010003294.1:0-13802 GCA_027744115.1 Acrocyrtus sp. NNG-2020 | reverse complement strand
TTTTTGCGTATGTGTAGGCGTGTAAGCATTGATCGAGTGTGTGTAGATTGCCTACATAAAAATGCCAATTATGTAAATATTCGAAGTATTATGAACCGAGTTTTGATAATGAAAAAATCAATCATGAAATCAATCAATCAGGCCAACCCCACATGCACATATCAAGTGTTTCAGACTGCAGAGAACAATGATCCAATACGTAAAAATAACACTGATGGAGCATCAATGAGCTCATCGCTTTTGTCCATACCTACATATAAAAATCACTGCAATTTCTCCAGTCCGGAATCACTCTTTCTACGACTTCCTCAGTTATTTCACTTCCCATACTAGGCACTATGGCTAAGTTCCAAATTATCCTGATTGCTGCAGTTCTTGCAGTAGCTGGAGTTAATGGACATGGAAGATTTATGAAGCCTCCAAGTCGGTCTTCAGTATGGCGTGTTCCGGAATTCCAAGATCAGAATCCTCCTCCAAACTATTCCGACAATGAATTGTACTGTGGAGGACTCCATCAGACAGACGACCCAGGCTCAAACTGCGGTGTTTGTGGCGATCCCACAAGCCCAAGCTGCTCCTAGAGCCAACGAGAGAGGAGGAACCTACTACAGGGGAATTATTACTGGAAGATACACTTCTGGACAGGTACTTGAAAAAAAATAACTTGATTTATTGTAGCATTAATCTTTTTTTTACCCCTCATTCACTTTACATTCTTTAGGTCATTGATGTAGAAGTTGACCTCACAACATCTCACAGAGGAAATATGGAATGGAGGCTGTGCACAGATGTCAACAACGAAAGCCAAGCCTGTTTCAATCAACACGTTCTTCAACTAGCTAACGGATCTGGAACCAAGCTCGCTGCTGGAGAGACTGGCATGTATCGTATCTCAACTGCGCCTCCCAGCAGGTGTTCGATGCAATCACTGTGTCATCCAATGGAACTACAGAGCTGGAAATAACTGGGGAGACTGTGGAGATGGTAGCCAAGGACCAGGGTGAGTTAACGTTAATTATTTTTGCAGCCAAAGAGCTACTTTTACTTTTTTGTAAGTACATAATTGACTAATTGAAACTCTTTCTAACTTTTCTATGATTTACTTGTTGCAGGTGTGGTCCCCAAGAAACCTTCCGTGGCTGCAGTGATGTTTCCATTTCTTAAATAAATTCGAACTACTAATTTAAGATTAAGTACAAAAAGAAAAAAACAGATTTGTTTTATAATTTGCAGACATACTACAAAAATGAGATAAATTCAACGCGATAAAATTTTGCAAGCAAAAGATTCATTTTTAGCATTTGTTCATTTAGAAGATACAGACATAATTAAATGATATACATACAAAGTATACCTAACTTTCACAAGTTACATACGAGAACCATTTTACCGACCTTCAGGAACGAAAAATTAAATGCTGAGCTGAACTGAATTCACAGTTCACAATTCAAATTAAACAAAGCCCATTCAGTTCTTGGAAAATAAAATGAGGTCAAAATTCAGCACATATTTTGTTCCTAGTACTGCATGATTGCGTAATGTTTTCGAACGCCAAATAGTTTCTTATATTGACTGAGTTCGTCGTATCCCTCAATTTACTCTACTTGTATGAATTCCATGTGTGTAAAGCAATAGCAAACAGTACTCTGAAAAATGACTAATTTTCAAGGTTCTGGTGCACCATTAAATCTCCTCTCAGTAGGAATATTATTACTAGTCTGTTTCATAAAATGTATTTCAAGCTTAGACGATAGCCTTGAATCCGAATGGGTACCATTTTGTGAGGAAGATATTTTTTATAAGCCGTATCTGCGAATATCGCAAGGACGGAATGGCCCTCTAATTAAAGATAGAGGACCTGGAATTGTTGATGTCAGTAATTTGGAAGACATTTACGTCTGCGTCAATGGGCTGTAAGTTTTAATACTTTTAATTTAAATCAGCAATGAAATGCCACTGGAAAAAACTTTTTGAAAAGTAAATGCAATTCTTGCTTGCAGTGTTTTTATGTACTTCAAAATCACCTTATTTCATGGGTCAATATATGACGATGCTGTGATGGAGTCCTTACCGCACCACTGTGGTTTTTTTAATGGCAAGCCCGGCCCTGGAATGCCTGCCCGTAATACAACGGTAAATTGGGAAAATTGAAAATTTAGGGAAATTTCGTACATGTGAGCTTTACTCGAATGTACTTTCTTCGTTTTTCTTTCAGTTGTATGCCATTTTACTACTAGGCCATCCAAAAGATTACCGAAAGATTTCCCTTCAAATGTTTACTGCTCCGTCGTACAATCCTATGAGGAAAGACTATTTAAATTACACTTCCATTTGTATTGTAAATTCGAATGGAGAATGTATTCTGGAAAGGGGTGAAGAAAAGGCGAGAATTCGAATCAAAGGGAATCCTCCAGAGAAAGTTACTTCCAAAACTTACTCCGATGAGGAAGAAAGGCACACTACAATATGTCGCTTAGATATCAAAACACTTCTTAGGGATGACCCCACAAAGTATCCCATTGACACTGAGTTGGCTTCAAGAGAAGAAACTTTGAATGCTCTGGAGCTAAATGGAGACGACATTCTTAAGTTCACTGGTTGTTGGCAGTACCCTTTAATTGATACGAAACAGATGAAGATAATTTCAGACAGGGTGGAAAAGTCCTCACAAGAGTCTTTTAAAATCGACGGTGCTAAATCAGAGCTGAATCCACAGGATGGTGAAGGTCTCACTTTTTGGACAAAGGAAAGGTTAGAAAAATATGGAAATCCCTTGAACGCGCCCGCAGACATCACGCAACTTGTTTCAGACGTTGACTCCAAGAATGCTACATATCAAGAAGAAGCAAGTAAAAAGGGGAAGCTTCGAGATTCCGAAAAATTAAAAGCTGCAAAAGGAGAGCTAGACATGGCACTTCTCAAGATGAACCTGTGGGCATATTTCACCCAGTACCAAAAGTTTTTCGAGTCTGCGAAGAAGTATGGAGAAGAGACGAAGACAAAGTGGGTGGAAGTATGGGACCTCGTTAAGACAGATGAAGTGAATCACACTAGGGAAAACTACACCGAAATCCAGATGCAGCTATCCAGTTACTACCACAGTCTTCGGCTCAATCCTTACGATATAAAGCTACTCGAGCAAATTGAAGAAAGTGAAAAACAGAAAAACAATATTTTCAAAAAACTGCAAGATAAAACTTGGGAAATAGGGCCGAAAATCACAAAAGCGGAAATCAGCCTATTCCGCCATTCCTCCTATAAAGGGCAGGCTTTCAAAGTTAATGACAAAAATCCAGAATATGATAACTGAATACGAAATTCACAAGAAAGGAGTGAAGAACAAGGCTCACTTGGATACTTCCCGGGATCTACGTGAGAGCTATCAGGATTTGTTCCTCTCAATAAAAGATGTGCAGGATGACCGAGTTTGCATTGCATTTTTGCGCAGAGAAGGTAAATAATTATTATAATTATAGTCTCTGCAGATGAAACTTTTTGCAAAGCAACTACCTAAATTTGAACTAACATTTGAAGATCATTGCAAGGATATAAAACCTGGAGGGAGAGCTTGTAAAGTAGCCAAAAATTGGCTAGGAGGATTAGACAAAGCGTCAAAAAACATGGAGAGAGGAAATATTTCAAATACTTGAGAGAATATACAGTAAAGCGTGTCCCTATTTTAATGATGGATTTGTTAGCTCTATAAATGATGTAGTGAGCGGATACATTGCCCGTGAGTAACTTTCTTATGCTAATAATTAAACCGAGTGTAAATATTACCCTAAACTCTCATTTTGTTACTACAGAGAGTCCAGGAGTATTTGTAGTCACTGCGTTCGGGGGAGACGACACAGGCAAGTAATAACTTTCTTCGTGGGCATGATGGGCAGCAAGTAATGCATAATTTAATTGGGGTGCAGTCCACTCTATAAAGAAAATATTAACATTTTTCATAGGATACAGATACTATCCGGATAATACAGTGAACCTTAACTCTACATTGCATAATTTCAAAATCAATTATAAGTATAAAAAGTGGGACGATTTTGGGAAGCCAACTCTCAAGGAGAAAGATAATGAAATATGGGATCAAATCTTCAAGGCATTAGCCCAATGCGAACAACAAGTAATACCTTTGGAATTTGTAAGAATGGGGGCTAATCCAACGAAGTTTAGTTTTCAAAGGGTAGAAGTACCAACTCATGTGGAGCAGGCTGACAGGGAATTTGACTTTAATTGGGCTATTGATATGAACTACAAAATTTTCTCTACTGTGCTTGGAGTTTGTATGAACAACCTACAAACTGCATTAGCCAAGAAATTCTACGATGAATATCACTCAACTGTATTTAAACCTCAAAATCAATTATAAGTATAAAAAGTGGGACGATTTTGGGAAGCCAACTCTCAAGGAGAAAGATAATGAAATATGGGATCAAATCTTCAAAGCACTAGCCCAGTGCGAACAAAAAGTAATTCCTTTGGAATTTGTAAGAATGGGGGCTAATCCAACGAAATTCAGTTTTCAAGGGGTGGAAGTACCAAATCATGTGGAGCAGGCTGACAGGGAATTTGACTTTAACTGGGCTATTGATATGAACTACAAAATTTTCTCTACTGTGCTTGGAGTTTGTATGAACAACCTACAAACTGCATTAGCCAAGAAATTCTACGATGAATATCACTCAACTGTATTCAAACCCATTCTTCCGACATGGTATATTCCGCTCAAAATAGGCTCAAATTAATCAGTAATTACTACAAAAATTTGTTTTCTTGTGTGCTCTCTTACTTTAAGATTTGCTGGTATTTCAGGCTACACAATAAAGATAACTCAGTATTCCGGGTAATCTATGGAAGATATTATGTCACAGGAAAAGGGGATTTGTGGAGTAACCTTTGCATGGAAGCTAGCTTCATTCAATCAAATCAACAAGATATGAGACCGATTCGACAGCTTTTCGTAAACTCCTATACAGAACCAAACTATATAGTCTACGGACCCTTGATGGGCACCAGGTCGGCCTATTACGTGCCATCTGAACCTTATCCTGAGGCTCAAGATCCAAATGTTTAAGAAAGTACCTGTATACTGCCTAGAATGAATTATGAAAAAGAAAATAAATAAGCAGCTGTCACACATTCTAACAAAGGTGATTGTTAAGAAACAAAAAGGTAGAAATAATTTCAACGAAAGCTAAAAAAGTCCCTGAGGTAAGTCCCAGTTACATTATTTAGTTTTTCTCAGTCATATTCTCAGTGGTAGTAGCCTCCAACTAGCTTGTCAATATGCTTGATGCTAAACTGTATACGAAAAGGAGTAAAATAAATAAATTAGCCGTGAACTAATTAAAATGAGAAGAAAAATGCAAAATAATGTTTTTCAGTGTCGAAAACTTACCACAGTCGACTTCATATTTGAAGCCTTTGCGGAGAACTCTTCTAGGGTGTCGATTGGCTTAAAGAAGACTAAATTGAAGCTCTTACAAATAACGGATGCGAAGGAGAATCCTGGTAAGCATGGGATTGGCGTTTTGTACGGTACTCTATCAAATGGATAGCCCATCGGTCTGGCGTCGGGATATCTCCTTCTTGCATGACCACACATCAAATGTGGGGAATTGCAGGTTTCTGGTACTGCCAAGTCATCCGGATCGTTTTGTACAAAGTCTTCATCGAAATTGGTTACCATTGCGAACAGGTCAAATGGCATTCCCTTGGGGCTTCCCTTTGGAATGTATAAATGTTGTGGCCAGCCACAACCGCAGAAGTCAGCAGCACCAGATGGATCTGGTCCTTGCTGGTACTCCCGGATACTTCTTGACCATGGCTTTGTCAAGGAAGAGTCGTGGGAGCGACGAGTAATAATGTTTCTTCCGACACGCACTAAAAACCAGGAAACAAAATTAAGATATGATGCACGAATGATTTTGCATTATTTTTTAAAATTTAGAGTACATTTAGCCTGGAATGAATCGAGCTGAATCATAAGACGTCTTTGCTCCTTTAAGTGCATTCGTCTTCCTTTCTCATCAAATCTGGGAGCCATAAAGATACGAATTGTTCCCTTTCCAGATTTACTGATTGTGCATGGTTTCCTGTCCTGTTATGTCAAAGAAATTTTTTTAAGAAAATAGTATTTTTTTGATTACCATTATTGATATGATTAATATTTCCGACAAAAATAACTTTTCTTACAATAACAATCTTGAAAGTGAAAGGTTCATGTGCCAAGTGAACAGCGCAGACTTTAGCGTGGTCATTGTGAGTGCTCTTGTCCACACCTGGGGCCAGCTCAAACTTCTTTTTGGTCCAGAAAGTCCTCAAAAGATTTGGCGGTCCGTTTCCTTTAGAGCTCACTTCAATGTCAAGAATTTCAACTCCCTTCCACAAAAGTGGGAACTCTCCCTACACATTTTTAAACGCATTCTTAGCACCTTCCTGTTTCTACAATCCGACTTGAAAAATTGATCCTAATTTCAACTTACACCAGAAACTCTGTATGGAGCCAGTCCCTCCTTATTTCTCTCGAACAGGTCGTCAATTGCAGCGTGATACTGGATAGAAAATTGGATCTCTCATGGCCGTGGCTGTATCTCCCATTACACCTGCAGTCTTCTTGTAGCTCCAGTCAGGATCTTCAATAAGAGCGATCAGCAAATGTCCCATATTGTGAAGACCGAAGGCGTTGTACAGTCCAGGGTTTACGGACAACTCAGTAGCCTCAACGGTATTTGCCAAAGCTTCTATTCCCCTCGTGTGGGAGATAGGCAACAGCCCCTTCCTCTGTATGAAGAGAACGTAAAAGATACCAATGCATTTAGTCGCATGGCTTCATGGCCAAAATTCGGTGACAAAGTGAGCAACAGTTTAAAACTTTTTGAACCCTACAGAGATCATAATTCCGGTGCTGACGGCCTTCTGAAGCAATTTGTGGACAATATTGACATCCTTCAGCAGAATGTTCTGGATAACATCAGGATTATGAATATGGAAAATATCCCTCAAGAGTCTCTTAGGATGACGAGGAGTCCAGTAGCGACCTGACGCAACATCAGCTAAATGAGAATGATACGGCTCGAGCAAAAGTCCACCAGGGGCAACTTCCATTTCCTTAAATCGGGCCAATCCATTCGACAGCCTTTCAGCATTGTATCTGTAGTAGGTTAATAAGCGCCATAAAATGTGGTTTTAAAAAATCGGTTATAGTTGTAAAGCAATAAAATTCCGCTAATAATTTGCTTTACATCAAATATCAATATGGCTAACTACCAATAAAAATACGATGCCGTTTTTTCTTAACTGAATTTTTTTATCTTAGGTGTACGCTCATTCATAATTTAAAAATCTGATTTTCAATCAATTCGTAGAACGTTTTTACTAAAAAAATGCTCTCGAGAAAACTGAGCTAATTATTGTACAACGGTGTGTGCTGTTAGAGCTCGTTAAGCTTCTATGCACATATCGTTCACTCAGTCAGATAGACTTACCTTGCCAAAATTTGACGATGCGAGAAGAAGAAGAGCTCGGCTCGTCTGTCAGGGTGTTTGGTTGCATTAACAGGATGCTGTATATGCCAGTACCTTTAACGAAAATACAAATTAACTATAATTACTGATCAAATTATCTTTTTCCGTTTTCATCCTTCATAAATCACTCCTTTATAATCACAATTTCCCTTTCAGATTTTTTATCCACATCGCCGGACACCAAATTATTAAGGAAAAGTGAGATTAGGTACTTTTGTTTTCAATTTTCTCATGTTGCCCCGTTCCTTACCAATGATGCTGATTAAGCTGAATGTCTTCTCTGTAATACCACAATTTATTTTCGATTCCGTTATCTCTTCCGACCTTTCCGTCGACAACGATGCATTCATCATCATCTTCCTCACTACTGTCCTTGCCCTTGCCCTTACCCTTCTTCTTTCCCTTATGCCTTCTCTTGTTTCCGTGAGTTTTCTTATGTCCATGTCCACCCCCGCGCTTATCATTTTGGGGTTGAACGGCTGTGCTAGGCTGCTGTTGTTGTTGTGTTTGGAGGGCATCGCTAGGAATGATAAGATGGATAACTTGTTGACTAGCTGAGGTAGCTGGGCCACTAATGTCTGAGCTGGAAGCGGCACTTTCAGGGTATGATCCGGCGAGGTCAGATAAGGCAAGGGAGGCTGTTGAAGCTGAAGCCTTTTTACCCTTCTTCTTTGGCTTATACCTACTCTGCTTGGTATTTAGGGATTGGTACTTTTCAACAGATTTGTTGATAGCTTCTTCGTCGTAGAACATGTAGTCATCGTTCCTTTCACCTTTGCTATGCGTACCGAGATTAATAGGGGCACCGTCGAGAACGAAAGTTTCGACGGAGTTGCTTTCCAAGGACGTATCTGGCTTGCCAGTTGTGGTTCTTCTGTTGTAAAGAGGTCGGCGGGTAGTGGAAGTAGTCATGACAGGCTCTAAAGTCGAGCTAGCGTTTGCCTTTGAGATTGAGGTGGAGTATGAAATGATAACGGGAGCGTCATCCCTAATGATAAGAGTAGAGTTATCTCTGGTAATGATAGCACGTTTGCCACGTTTGAAAGCACGAGCGGAATTGATACCAGATCGGCATCTATCTAGCTCTTCCCTAATGAGGTCAGCTGGCAAGAACCAATCTGGGATTACGTCAAGAGGATGTGCAAGTGGGAAACCGGTCATGTCAGGACGTTCCATTGCGGCTCCGAGCAGACCCATATACCAGACCTTAGGGTGAACCTTATGTTTATAGAGGAGGTCTCTGGATACTTGGTAGACTTCAACTGGGGTTGGCTGAGCGACATAGAAGCCTTTGCACTGCCATTCTTCCTTCGGTGTGCATTGGGGCCATGCTGAAGAAGAAAGCATCTCTGGGGCAAAGATGATTAATGTGGGCCATGTCCTCTTCGCTAGAGCTGCTACCTCCACTGTCACTGTCATCTATGTCGTCATTGTACATTCCTTGGAAG
Source organism: Acrocyrtus sp. NNG-2020 (assembly GCA_027744115.1). Lineage (NCBI taxonomy): Eukaryota > Metazoa > Arthropoda > Collembola > Entomobryomorpha > Entomobryidae > Acrocyrtus > Acrocyrtus sp. NNG-2020. The sequence goes on along the minus strand of JAHZND010003294.1, from coordinate 4,825 downwards.
AGTTCGAGGAACTTTTGCTGCAATTTGGGATCTACAGCGCGCATGCCTGGAACGAAACGACGGCCGACGTGGTAATGCCATTCTTTCTGCAGGTACCCTTCCGCTTGAGGATCCTCACATTTTTGTCTTTAAAAAGGAAAACGAAAATTTCTTTTTAAAAAAATCACTTCATTACCCTACGTTTAGGGATATTAATGCTAATTTTGACTTACTGTAGACCGTCTTCATATCCATAAAGCATAATAGCAAGGAACATGTAAATTCCTGCAAAACTGATCACATTCAAGTAGTGATCCCTTGGCACTGAAAACTTGGAAATTACTTGCAGGAAATTTCTGACAAGTTTCAATGGGCTTCTCACGGCAGTTTTGTAGATATCCTGGGTGGAGCCTAATGCAGAGGCGATGAGCTTATGTTCATGTTCTGAAATATCAGAGACAGTCTCAACCAAATGTGCTGGGGGTGGTCCGGGCTGAAATCCGGCTGTGGTGGATGCAGCAATATTTTGTTGCAGTTGCTCCTTCTGATGCTGGTCAATGCTTGTAAGGTGAGGATGATGCTTCAAAAGTGGAGTTTCCGAAGCGGCTCCTTGAGTCGATGCCGTAATATCCTGAGAAGGGTAGTAGGCCGAGCTGGAAGTTAAGAGGCCAGTAGAATACGGCGACTGTACTTCCCTAGGATGAAGTATAGGAAGAGTGACCCTGACTCGGGGAGGCGTAGGCGGACTGAACTTGGCTCGGGGATGAATAAGTTTGACCGGATGAGTAAGTCTGGCTTGGTGAAGAGGACTGATATTGTGGGACAGAAACTGTTCCACTACCAACATTAAAAGCAAAGGGTCTTCTATGATCTGAAACCGAGTGACCTGTATTCTGCCGACCTTGATATCCCTGTTGTTGAGGATGGCGAGCGTAGTAGTTGGAATTAGTGCTAGCACTGCCGGCCATTTGTGAGGATCCCGAAGGAATTTGACGGGACCAAGGGTAGCGCGCATAAACAACGTTATTTCCGGTGCTCCCATCATGCGCAGCAATCACTGGCGAGTAGGAGGACTCATCAGCCTTGTTGTCCACAATTGCCGACTTGGAGCCAGGGCTTGTACGATACTGTGTGATAGGACCGTTTCTAGCAATGACTTCGGGCGGCGCTGCCACAACCGTTGCATGTGGCCCCGTACTTGACGGCAGTGCAAGTAAATCTGCGCTGTCATCTTTCACTGTGAAATCCTCCAACTTTGTGTTTTCATTTAGGAGCCCATCACTACTCGTGCACTGGGCAGAGTTCAAAACTGACACTAAAACTAACAGTGAACACAGTCTTCTGGTGGAGGAAGAAACCGAAAATATCGTTGCACGGGACATCTTTCTGCTTGAAAACAGAAGCATTTTAAAACCTTAAAATTCTTAAAGCTTTATTCAGGTAGAACGTCCTTTTTGCGGCGTCCACTAAAATGTCACTTCACCAATTAAACTGGACAGTATATTTTGGAACTAATTTTCCACAGAAATTAATTTCTTCATTTGAAAACTATGTAGTTCCTCCCGTCATGATTGAAACTTTGTGCTGACCTTCACATCTTCGAACCACCTATAAACTGCCTAGCGTAAAACTATTTCCCCTCTCTCAAGAGTCGACTCAAGGTGAAGAGGAAGAGAATTTCTTCACTACTTCACGCAAGTATGTCAAGATTGAAACTGACTAAAAAACGGTAACTCACTCATCAACTGACCATAATTACCCCTGTGAGAGCTTATCAGCGGCGAGCATCTACATCAAGACTGACTTCTCTTTCTCCCCTCACTAGGAAAGCCCTTAGTGTAGACAACCATTACGTTGATGAGATAGAGAAAAGATAACATTTTTAGACTTCAAATATTTTAGGGATATTTTTTTCTCTCCTAGTAAAACAAGGAAAAGCTTGAAAAGCGATTGTGGTGTTTTATCCCTTTCGAAAAAATGTATCAGTTAATTTCATGATAATGATATGATGCATGATATCCACGCATACACAGAGATATAGTTTTTTTTGTAGTAACACAAATCGAAATCTACTTGGAGAATCTAGGTGTTTTGGTGGTACACGCTTCAGACTTCACCAAAAAACTTCCTCTTCATTCCCCCACCCCCACCTCAATACAACTTATTGGCCCATCTTTTGCCACATCCTCCTCCTCCTACAAGATTATCCTTCTTCACAAAAAGCATCTGAACTAAGGGAAAGACTAATCATTTTTCTAAAGAGAAAAATTACTCGTGTTTAAAATTCGATCAGTACGTGTTTTCGTCTATTTGTATTTCAAAATTGACTGCAGCTGCAACGTGAGCACATTTTGCAATTTTGCAGTACATGCAGCAAATCGAAAAGAAAAAAAATATAGGAAGAAGCTTCCCCTTTACAATTGTTTTTTAAGCAGTTTGCACTCTGACTCTACCCATATCTCTATACGCTTAATTACTCATATAGAAAAAAAAGGTCTAGATATTTTCAAATATAGGGATATGGGATATGTTTGAAAATTTAAAATAGCATTTTTTTGTTTTTTCTTATATGAAAAAATTATAGCCTACATCATCAGCTCATCATCAACATAATCCTATTCATGTAAAGTCATGTAAGAAAAATTGTTGAAATGCATTCAAGTATAATTAAAAGTTTACAGTAGCAGTTTACCTAAAAAGTAAGTTGCGGCAAGCTATTGGCGGAGTCAATTTAAAAGCAATATTTCATTCCGATTTACACTACTTTTATGATAATGATTTGGGATAAGCCGAGGAGAAGCACGAGAAGTGAATGAGCAATGTTTTGAATTAAGTTTTTGCAAGAAAAAAAAATTCCTCCAAATATTTAGCCTATAGCAATAACCCGAAACACAATCTAGTCAAGACTTATTAGGTACTGTGGATTTTGGTAAAAATGCATAAAATTGAACGCTATGAAAGCAAATCTATGAGCGGTAGCGGTATATCCTAAAATCATAAGATGCTCTCATTGTTATACCATCCGTTTTACATGAACAGAAAACACAATTAAATTACATCGTACTTTCCTCTGATTATTATGCTTTTATTACTGTTTCGTTCTTTCTGTTTTCACTTTATTTCAGTTTGGCTCAAGTTACTCCTACCAAAAAGAGCAAAGTGGTGAGCGCATCAGCGTCAGAATCGTAACATGCTATAAATACGTAGATAATATTATATGTAACGAGACAGGAATTTACAATTAGGTAGCTACCTACTTCTCTCCTCCTTCAAATTTTTGTAGATGCAAGGCTAAAATTGAAAGTTAAAATTTTGAGGGAGAGACTGCGGGGGTGGGTCACTGGGAATAATCACACATTTCACTTCTTATCTACTTTTGAAGACTTGTTACTGACGCTGCGCTGCTCCTGCTTGCGCTGATATACTAACTGACTGACTCTCTTCCCCCAAAAATATGTGTGTGATTATATTTTTGTTAGCGTTAACATTATTTTAACTTTACTGTAACACCAAAAATAGAAATAGAAGAATAATAAAAACATGAACGAACGTGGAGATAAGATGAAATAAATCGATTAATATTCTTTGTTGGGTATTTATGTGAGGAAACTCCTACTTTTCTAATCTGTTCAATCGACTTTTCCCATTAATGTGTGCTAAGGTATTAAGAAGAGAGATGGGTAAATAAGCTTGGAGTGGAAATTTGAAAAAGTACTTGTTTCGTAGTTGATTAGTGTTCTTAATAAAAGGGGGTTTCACTTTCTAGTAATAAAATTAATTACACGTGCCTTTTAAAAATAGATTTTTTGGTCTGAAAAGACAGCGCTTTACTATATTTGTACACACGAACGGACACTAGGTATTCTTTTGTATACCCCTCTTTAAAAACTACTTAATGACGTATATGATTAGTTTTATTACAATTGAAGTTTATCATTTATATATAGGAAATAGGCATTATAGCTCTAAAAATTTTACCCTTTGATTAGAATAATGCAGTACAGGCTGTATAAGAATACATACTGGAAAAAGTAAACTAACCTCAATAAAAATACAAGAATAAATTATTAAAATGGACTGTTAAAACTAGTTAACAAAATATAAAAGCGGTACTTAAAGGGAGTTAACTTAAATACAGGGTTTTTGCTTTGGTCACATTAGATTTAGGTATGTTTTCATTGCAGGCCTCCTTTTAGATTGCCGCCACGACTCAGGCTTCTCTTTTAAAACTTTTACTGGCTATTTACAGGATGATGTTGATGAAATGACGAGAAATTTTTTTAATGCATTTGTAGACAGGTTAATGGCGATGGTTTCCAACGAAGTGGTCTATGTGCTTAATGGTAAACTGAAATTTTCAAAGTAAAATAATACATTTTTTAGAGATGATTCTTTTTTTAGCACGAAAAAACTAAAAGTGATTAAAAACGGGGCAGAGTACTTACCACGGTGGACCTCATATTTGGTGCTTTGGACACAAACTGCTCCAATGTCTCCACTGGCTTAATAAATGCCAGATTGAAAGCTCTGCACACCATGCTTCCGAAGGAATGTCCTGGGAAGCAAGGAACTGGCGTTCTGCACAACGGTCTGTCAAATGGATATCCCATTGGCTTAGCATCCGGGTAGCGTCTTCTGGGATGGCCACAGAATATATGTGGGGAGTTGCATGGCTCTGGAATTCGCAAGTCTTTGGGATTGTCCAGAACACGGTCATCGTCGTAGTTGGTGATCATAACGAACAAATCGAAGAGCATTCCGTCAGGAGAGCCCTTTGGAATGTAGAGATGTTGTGGCCAGCCGCAGCCACAAAATGCAGCTGCTCCAGAAGGATCTGCGCCCATCT
>JAHZND010003293.1:0-14928 GCA_027744115.1 Acrocyrtus sp. NNG-2020 | reverse complement strand
ATTTAGCTGTTTGGTGAACTCAAAAAGGAGCAAACAAAAACATGTAAGGTGGAATTGAATGTGCAAAAAAGCTCACTCGCAAAAAAGTTTATACATTTTGCATCTTACCGTTTAAGCCCTACTTCTTTAACAAAAAAAGGTTAATCTCTGCAAATGCAAAAAGGCTTTTTATATATCTCTGCATTGCATCATTTTCTTAATGATTGATTGCACTCCTACGAAAACCGACATGAAAGGCGTGAGGGTGAGGATAATGCAGTTAAAAGCAGACAGCCACAATAAAATCTCAGCAGGAAATGGCTACAGCTTTACAATTACACTTATGTACCTAGGTATGAATGTATGCATAATTACTTAGGTATCTTAAAAGCATGTACAATCATATGCACATTAGAATTTGCAACTAGGAACTAGGTAGGCTAGCATCTAAATTCTAATTCCATTTTCCCAGTGTCGTGATGTCCCACTCCAGAAAAGCCTTTTGCCATTTACACTAAGAGCTGGAATCAACAAGCATCCTCCACGGCTCCGCCACTTTCTCAGTGTTTTTGACTTTGCGCCATGCAGCATTTTTTGCATTTAGTGCAGATGTACTGAGAAAAGATCGTGAAAAGAATCCCAAGCTGTTCGTATTTTACCAGTTTCCGGCCGATTCTAGAATTACAAATTGCCAAAAATCGTGCCAATTCTATACTTTGTTTGTTTTATTGTAAAAAATTATGAAGTAGAAAAGGTTAAAAAATCAAAGTCTATTCACTTTGCCCTCATGAGGACGATACAGCATTCTAGTTTCCTTGTAGGACTGCATTTCTCTCCACTTGAGCAATGTGTGAAGATGGTAGCCCAGCACTAGGACTACGAACAGCAAAATAAATATGAGGACCCAGAGGACTATTAGTTGAACAATTAGACCATTCGGGATTTCCTGCAGCTTCTGCATTACTATGTTAGTGCTCTTATTCTTCCGGAATTTATTTTCCAACTGCCGTTCCCGCTCCTCCACTGATTTTTCTAATTTTGCTTCATCAAGGTCTCCAGAGAATTGTGGGGTAGTATCTTTGTTGGAGCTGTTGCCCAAACCGATGTTCATATTCCCGTAGGGCTCCGGAATATTAGTTTTGGGTTCAGGACTGTAATTTTTGTTATCAAGGTCAGCATTATTATTACTCTTGGGTTCGGGACTGGGAACGGGATTTGTGCTGTCAGCTTCTGATTCTTTGAAAGCTGACTCAGACTTATTTTGCTCCGGTGTATGAATGAGGCGCTCTACTTCAGGCTTTTGGTTTTCAGATTTCAGAGTTGTTTGATCAGGATCATCATGAAGGAGCTTCATAGTTGTTTCTGTCTCTTTTGGGTGCCAGTGGTAAGGCAGAATGTGTTGAACAGTTGTGTTATCTGTGCACGGATCTCTGGGACGGTACGACACATGGTCGGAGTACAATATCTGGCAGTCGCAGGCCAACTTAATCTTCATGGCGCCAACATTCTTAAGAGCAATTGATATCATCTCTTCAGGATTTCGGAAGCAGTTGAGGCTGATCTTGGTGTCAGAACTGCCTACCACTATGTACGTGTCTGAGGAGACTCTTTTGATGAGAGGGAGAGCTAAGGAGGATACAGGAAAGCAGGAAAATTTGCAGGTGTTTGTTATTAGCTGGCGATCATCCTGCAGAAGGGATAATGTGCATGCGTCACTCTCAAAGACAGTGGAAACTTCAGATGTCTTGCAAAGCTGATTCGGCTCGCACTTTGTGTCCAGCAGTAGTCCCGTGTTGGTTTCTATTAGTGTGAATTTTGGGGCCACCAGTTTTAGCCGACAGAGCCTAGTTGGAATTCCCGACGTTTCGGGAAGATTTTCTAGGAATGGTATCGTGTTGATTTCAACTAGTCTGTGAGAAGTTTGATTCCTCCGGATTGGGACCAAAATCCGTACAATGAATGAGTAATCGTCGGAGAAAGTGCAGTCAGCCAAAGGGAGCTTGTAGTACTCCTCGATATACTGCTCAAGATTGCTGTAGACAAGTTGGTAGTTGTACTTTGTTAAATTTCTTTCTACCTCTTGAAGGGCACCTTTGAGCATCTCCATACTGACAAATGTCTCGGGAATTAGGGCTGACTGGCAGATTCGGTGCGCTGTAGCTAGGCGAACGCTTTCCATAACGTGATTTGTTAGTAGGAGGCCATGCACTGACGTATACGCACTCAAGGTTATAGCCCAATCAACGCTCCCAGATGAGGGTAAGTCGCTGAAGTAAGCTCCCTTGAAGCTTTCAAGCATTTTGTAGTAGACGGCTTTGTCAACCACCCAATTTTCTTCTGACTCTCGGAACTTGACTCGATATCCTATACGGCTGCAAGCTCGTAGGGCAGTGACATAGCTTTGTAGTTGGGACCTGCTCGTATACGAGCGAAAAAAGTGTTGACTGATTTCGTTGCAGATAATTTCGAACCCCGTCCTTTTCTTCACTGACTGGCCATTAGCTGCTGTGTGATTGATGTAGTAAGGTTTCCAAAATCCCATGTCATCTCCCAGCTTCTTGGTGACTTTGAATAGGTGGTACGCTATAGGGCACAGGTTTCTCTTTGTTGTATGGTTTGACTTACACTTGTGGACGTTTCCCCACAGAAGGCGGAGGGCATTTTCCGTATGTCTGGGTATCGGGATTCTATAAATTATTGGAATGTAAGTGTCGTAAAAGATAGGGTCTGGGAGGTATTCCATAGTTCGGCCTGCTATAAATTCATGGTTTGGATGGAAATACGGAGGAAGTTTCCCTTGCTTGTCATCCTGCTGAATGGAAAGGGTTAGGTGAAAGAGAACGAGGAGAGATACAAGGGGGATAAAATGATTGGGCAGTTTGAGTAAAGAGTCCATTATAAAGAGCTTCCAGTCTTCTACAGAAATGGCCTCAAGTGGTCTGGAAACAATAGAAAAAAGTTAAGAGTTATCTGTGCTGACTGTGCTTGACAGAATTCATCTCCGCTCATAATCTCGCTCTCCTTTTGGTGCAAGGCCAAACTAGAACAAATAAGTTAGTTGAGAAAATAAAACGATTAAACTTACATTTTAAGACCCACTTAAAGTCAAATTGGACCTTGGGCAATTATTAGGGATATTTTTTTAAAGAAACTTTTTGCCGCTAGTTTCCCATACTAAAAAAAGGAACAGTGTTCCCTCCTTATTATTAAGATGTAATGTCAAGGGAGAAAATATATTTTTACTTTTTTGCAAATTGCGTCATAAACTGTAGATAAGCTTGCTACAAAGTGCACTTTTGAAAGTACGGGAGAAACTTGTCTACGTATTTTTCCGCTGTCCGTGAACTTAAGTTAGTTGAGAAAATAAAACGATTAAACTTACATTTTAAGACCCACTTAAAGTCAAATTGGACCTTGGGCAATTATTAGGGATATTTTTTTAAAAAAACTTTTTGCCGCTAGTTTCCCATACTAAAAAAAGGAACAGTGCAGTGTTCCCTCCTTATTAAGATGTAATGTCAAGGGAAAAAATATATTTTTACTTTTTTGTAAATTGCGTCATAAACTGTAGATAAGCTTGCTACAAAGTGCACTTTTGAAAGTACGGGAGAAACTTGTCTACGTATTTTTCCGCTGTCCGTGAACTATCCGTTTCCGTGTGGAAAATCGATGTGGATACGTAAGCCGTACCCACGCATGGCTTAGTACTTGCGAGCTATACGTTATACGTCTTACCCGTCAATAACTGTTGTTAATGCGATTTTCATTTTTATTGAAAAAATTCTGACCAACAAGCACTTCCTTTTTTTGCCACAGTGCCAATAGTGCGACAATAGAAAAATGAGAATTATTAGAGTGCTGGAGATATTCGGACACGATTTTTTGTAGGAATAGGAAAGCAATGGCGTGACAAAGGGTTTCAGCGAGCTGGCATTATTATATTGGAATGAAATGATTGTGCCGTGACGCTTATGGGAGGACTATATAACTAAGCATGTAATATTACGATGTAAATAGCAGAGAGATAAGTACTGCAGCACGACTATGAATTATTAGAAGAAGTGGGGTCTGGTGCTTGCATGTGAGTTGACGCCTTGATACCGTCCATGCTAGTCTGTAGATGGACAATATAAGTTGTAAATATATCAAAAAATTGAACTTATTTCTATTCATTCCAACTGCCGACTGCGTATCTATCTCCATCTCGAAAAAATCATGGAACTATGTAAGATGAAAGCTTGCAAAAAAATTAGGTAGTTTACCAAAAATATATATTTTGAAAAACATTTCTAACAAAAATTTTATGGGAGCATTTCAAATTTTCAAAGCTTTCAATTCTGCAGGAAATGGGCGATTAATGGCTGAACTGCATATACAAATAGTGCATTGGATTCAGACTTGTAGAGATACGGCAATATTATGTGGTTGAAATGGCGCAGGTAGGTAACTGACTCACTGACTGTAAGCACATTTACAACAGTAAAACAAGAGTGCTTCTGCTGACTGACTATGAGAAGGACTTCAGCAAACAACTCAGGTTGGGTTATTTGTGGGATGCAATTGAAAAGCGTAGCTCTGCGTACTCACAATATCATGATTCTATTTACATTCAACATTTGAGGATGAGCAAAATGACAAAAATAAGAACTCGTTAAAAAGTTTAAAATGCGAGCGTATTTGCAAAAAAAGTTATTTTTTTCTGTGGACAAAGCATGAGATTATAGGCTGCTACAAATAAAGCCATCTTTTGTTCCTTTCAGTGGAGCAGTTCAAGAGTGAACAATAACTGTCAAGGGCAGGCACACGCAGCTATTCACATAACGAGTCAAAATTGAAAATTCCTTTTATTAGTCAGAAAACAATGTGGGACATGTGTAGAAATCGTATTTTCTAGTTTCCCTCAATACGCTCTATTGTTAATAGTACATCTCTTGTGCAATTTGTTTTCTGAGCAGAACCCAGAATATTAAAATTTCCAGCAGATTAATCACATCGAGCTAGAGTTTAGATTTGAAACTGGAATGTCATTCTCCAGCCTAGAAATGTTTCCGGAGTTGCCTCGGAAGAAAAATAAACTGTTGAAACTAATGAGGCAGTTTCTGTACATGATGAATATAGTAGCGAAATTGAGAATTAGAAGGAACACGAGGAATATCCAAAGTATAGCGTGCCCGCAGTGGTACTGCTGGCTCTGCTCTTGGCCATGATCATCTCCCTTTAATTTGGTTGGCTTTGGAGTAGTTTTGTTCTCAGCGAGGCCAGACTGATTGCTGTTGGAGTAGGTAATGTTGAAGTCGTCCGAGTCCACCACATCCTACTATATATTCCGTGTTGTAGTCTTCTTCCTCTTTGTTCTTCTCCTCCTTTCCTGTTCCAAACTCTACTACATGCTCAACAGCAAGCGGTTCACCGCAGGGCTGCTGAACGGGATACTTCTTGGATCCGTAGAGGAGCTGGCACTCGCACGGCAAAGTGATGAGAATTGCCCCTTCTGTCGTGTTCGGTTTAAATGCATGCATGGTCTTCCCACCACATTCCAGAAGTAGGATGGGGAATACGTCTATAGGTAACCCGGTGACAGCGAACTTGTTTGAGGTGAGCTGAGTAATAATTGGAAACACCTTCCCCTTCGCCAGTTGCGAAGCTGGGAGTGTGAAACAGTCAAAGTAACAGTTTCGAGATGTTAGGTCATGATTCTTCGTAATAATCCCGATGACACATGGGTCAACAATTTGTCTGTGAGTGATGTCCGGCACTTTGCACAGCTTGCTGGAGAGGCAGAACGGGGATACCTTTCCAATCACGGTGTTTACTTGGCTGGACCCATTTACTTCTACAAGGAAGACGTCGTCGGCATGAAAATTTTCGACTTCACAGATTTTATCAGCAGCTCCTTTCCCCTTCTTCAGAAAGGGCACTTTGTTAAGCTTGATTAGCTTATGAGAAAGTCCAGTCTTGACAACTGGAACGAGAACCCGAACGATTAGATTTGCTGTAGCATTAGCGCCATCCGTGCTTGGTGGTCGCAGCATCCAGTCCAGCCTTCCGTTTAAATTGAAGCCGATGTTGAAAATGCTGCTGCTCATGGTGAGGATACAGTCCACAAGTGGGATTTTGTAATAATGCGGTAGGGCAGTGAGGAAAGGGAGTGTGAAAGTGTATCCATTAGCGAGAAGATTTCTCGACAGCTCTGTCAGCGACTCGTTCAGAATCAGAGGACTCACCAATCCCACATCCAGTTTGTAAGACTGGCAAGTTGTGAAAGCGTTCGCCCACCGAACCGAGTCCACATACTGGGAGAATAGAAGAGAGTTTTGTAGAGCTGCGTAACTCGACATTTCAATAAATTTCCAGTCTGCGGAAGAAGATGGCGAGGACTTTCTATCCTTGTTTTGGGCGTCTTGGAGCTCTTTCAGCTTCTCGAATGCTTGAATAGCATGTATGGATGAGCTACTGGGCACAGATTTCCCTGCCATCGCGACATTTTTCCCAAGTGGACACCGATTCTTGTATTCATTCAAATACGGAACTAATCCTCCTAAATTAGTTGAGAAATGGAGGAAGTGCGGCTTGATCTTGTCGCAGCTAAAGTTATGCTCGTAAAAGTCTCCCCCGGACGCACTAAATATGTTCTTGTAAAACCGCATTGAACTACTCATCGGCCCCAGGATTCCCTCCATATGGTACGCTATAGGACACAAATGGTTGGAGGACATGTCATCGCTAGGGCACACAAGGGATCTATTCAGCCGGAGGAATTCTTGTCTCCAGTCGGGTATCCTGAATTTTAGAACGAGAGGCACGTGCGACTGGTAGAATAGAGATGAGTTAAGTTGCTCTGAAAATGCGCCGTGTACCTGACCCTCATAACGAAGACTATTTTTAGGGTGACTTTGACTTTGCGTGCTGAAACCAACAAGCAGCTGCAGGAGACAGTAACAGAGGGTAGCTGGAAAGGGCTGAATGAACACCTTGTGACCTCCCATTATAACACAGGGGGAAAACAGAACTCGAATATTTTGAAATCACAACTGGTATCCTGAATTTTAGAACGAGAGGTACGTGCGACTGGTAGAACAAGGATGAGTTAAGTTGCTCTGAAAATGCGCCGTGTACCTGACCCTCATAACGAAGACTATTTTTAGGGTGACTTTGACTTTCCGTGCTGAAACCAACAAACAGCTGCAGGAGACAGTAACAGAGGGTAGCTGGAAAGGGCTGAATGGACACCTTGTGACCTCCCATTACAACACTGGGGAAAAACGGAACTCGAATATTTTGAAATCACCACTAGAATAATACTGCAAAAAGTAAGTAGTCACCGCTTCCCAACAATACTCATTTTGTATTATAGAAGGTGAAGGTGTTAACAGTCGCGTACCTAATAAAGAATTGATTTTGCAATAATATGCTACGTATGACGTGCTAAAAATACTCCCTCATAATTATTAATGCCAAGCCAGTTAAATTTCAAGGACTAGACCCAGAAAAAGTATATCGCCCATTACGTTTATTACTTATTGTTAAATGCATCCATATTTTAATGTCTCTAAACCGACTTCTGTGTTTATAAATGGCTGACTCATTTCTAACCTTAATAATAAATTAGAACAGCAATTACGAGCAAAATCGTAATAACAAATTTTGTTACACACTAGGGAGTACAAGCTGCATTCATGTACTGTAAATTTGTTTTTGCTCATTTGCCTTAGCTTTAGCTTCGATTTGTCACGTTTTTATTAAACAGCCGTTAAGAATGGTCTGGGAAGAGGATTTTTGCGCACTTCTCGCACTCTATTTTTCCTTCAATTCAGCATTCAGCACATCCAATTTTATCCAACTCTGACGAAAAGGCAAACCACCTTCTTCTTAAATCTTAGTTGAGCAACTGCCAAAAAAACTAATCCCCAAATGCGTAAGTTTTTTTATCCGCTTCCAAAGGATAATGTCACCACTGAGCTTTTACCCAGGCGAAGTTGCAAAAAAAAAACTAGTATTATCTTGAAATAAATAAAAAATGGTCTGCTGCTGCCGGCATCAGCACAATGCAGTTTAGAAGTAGGCAGTCCAAAAAAAAATATTTCCGAGGAGTTCTGGGAAATCAGATTGATACATGAGCCACCCCAATTTCACATACCGCATCATCAAATCAAAGTCTTTGAAGCCACCACTCAGCAGTCAGCACACAGCTAGAGCTCAAACCATGGAACTAATTATAGAAAGAACTTGTCAAACACTTGAGGATAGCGATCAGCAGCTTTTTCTATGCAGAAATGTAGAATACAAAGAAGTAAAGCGGAGATGTTTTCAGTAAAAAAAAGAGTTTGTATCTTGCAAACATTTTTGTCGAAATTTGTTGCTGAGGCTGAGAAAAACAGAATCGATTTATATATGGATGGTCTCATTTATCGGAAAGGGCTAAAGGTGGGAAGCTCGGAAACGCCAAGTGGTTTAAATCGACATTGATATATCTAGTCCCAGTACTGCTTGATGCTAAATACTTTTTAGATTCAAATTCAACTTTCGGGATACTTTGCAAGTTAAAGAAATGTAGCTTCCTTTTCCTTCCTCAGAAGCCCAGCCGTTAAAATGCAATGCACAAAATGCATAAACACTTTCCTGTAGTGCAGTTTGCTATCTTCTCTTGTTAGTAGTAAGCTTATCGGGAAATTTGTCCTGTTGTACAAAAAGTTTCTAAGTATGGCGAATTTAACTAATTTCATCATATTTAGCACTCTGGTAGTGCTAGTTTACTTCACTGTGCAGAGTAAGTGTGTAGTCTACAAATTTCAATCTCGTTGCATAACAGTGGAGAAGTCCTATTTGAATTCAACCGTGTTACGATTTTACATGCACATTTAAAAATCGTTTCAGGTGCGGCAATCCAATGCTACCACTGCCACTCTTATCTTGATTCAACATGTGGAGACCCTTTTGAGCCAGATTCAGGGTTCAACAGCAGCGTTTTAATTGATTGCGACTCTTTGGGCGACCACAACTACACGTATTGTAGGAAGACAATTCAAACAGGCAAGTTTTATACAGAACATACAACAGTGTACACATGAAATTATTTTTCTATTTAATTGATGCATACAAATTTTATAAATGCTTAAAATATTTTCAGCAACTCTGCGATCTGAAAACGATGATAGAAACACAATCAGAGTGATTAGATCATGCGGATACCTGCCGGAACCTAAGCTGGAACCAGATGGGGTTTGACAAAAATATAAATAATTAGCAGATTGAGAATGGCTTGGGTTAATCAATAGTTTTTAAATTAAATTTTTCATGTTATTGACAGGATGATGATCCAGCCAATTTGAGATGCTACAGACGGACAGGCATTTTTGCAGTCGAAGTCCATTATTGCGCCTGCCATGCCGATGGCTGCAACTCAGCAGACTGGAGAGGTGCAACTTTCGCCTTCATTTTTGTCTCTGCGTTTCTCAGCATGCTCAACAAATGGTGTCATTAACTGGTAGATAGAAAGGCATTGCAACTTTAAGCCGTCAAAATTTATTTAATTGAATGAATGTGACGTTAAATATTTTGAGTTTCGAATAAACTGTTCTGTCATAGGAGTATTCGAAAATGCTTCCTTTTAAATAACATCAATTATTGTACCTTGTACCTAAATTCAAATTTTAGAATTTGCCATTGTCATCTCTCATCTTGTATCAATTTTTCCTCAGGGATCTGACTTCAGTACAGTACAATAAATATATTTCAGTAGGCTCCACGCGGATATGACCTTCACCTCTTCAGATCCAACTCGTGGCAGAAAATGCACATGATTTAACTATTAAATTAAGTGCCAGTGCCTACATATGTAATAAAGTAAGTGAGCAATTAAGGTCCAATTATAAGCATCTCCATAATCGTCCCATACCTACCAGTATAACAGTTTGTCACATGCTGCCAAGAATATTCATGAGCGCTGGTCGTAAAATAAACAATTCATTGCGAAATTGAATCATACTCACACTAGCACACTTCTCCTACGCAGAAATTTTTGCGCAGAGTGGCACTGTGCAAAAGGAGCCCAACCTACTAAGCGCGGGCATAAAGCTTAGGTATGCTGCAAAAAAACTCCCCAAAATTATTTATGAATGTAGAGCATTTGGACAATAAAGTGTCACTTGTGCTACAAATCATCCAACCGGAGTATGCAGTGACACTGAGACCTTAATCATGGCTAAAAGCGTTACGTCGATCTTTTTTAATTTTCCTGGATTAGCATGGAAATGTGATCACTTATTTTCTCCGTTACTGGGACTCATAAAATAAACGAGCCTGGCAATGAGCTGAATGTAAATCAAGCTGGGAAGCGGTAAAGGGAGATATATAAAAACCTGGGCGAATTCAGGCTACCTGTGTGACTTCTTCATTGGAGTAAACAACAGCCAGTCAAGATGAACAGACTCGTTCTTCTCTCTTTGGCTGCTGTAGCCATTGGGATTTCTGTAGTGTCAGCCAAGCGATTTCCGACTAGAAGTGAGTAGATATTCTCATATTGCCCCATCGGGTAAACATCGGTTCTAATATATAATCTCATTTTTTCCTGTTTCCAGATGGAGGAAAGAAAATGGTGTGTTATGTAGGTACCTGGGCAGTTTACCGTCCAGGAGATGGCAAGTTCGAGATGGAGGACATAGACCCTCAACTTTGTACACATATCATGTACGGCTTCACTAAACTCGAAAACTGCGAAATTACAGTTTTCGATCCGTGGGGCGATCTCGGTCCTAACAATGGCGGCGGAAAGGATATGTACAAGAGGTTCACTAGTCAAAAAATTATACTTATAGTAAATTAACTAAATTCAATAGTAATTAACAAATTGTCATTAAACTTAATTGCATTGGATATCTTTAGGAATACCCAACGCAACGCGGGGGTAAACCAGAGGACAAGGATAATTTTAGCCAGTTGGTCACCGAACTCCGAGAGGAGCTGGATGGAAAAAGCCGTGGATATCTACTTACAGCTGCCGTTAGCCCAAATACAAAGACTGTTGAAATTGCCTACGATGTTCCATTGATTTCCCAGCACTTGGATTTTATCAACGTGATGTGTTACGATTATCACGGATGTAAGTCAAAGTCAGACTGGTGAGGTTTTCCAGAGACGCATATTTCCGCTTGTAATCTCTTTTCCTGGAACTAGAACATTTTTCTGTTTTTTAGATTGGGAGGGACATGAGTTTACTGGTCATAATACACCTCTGTACCGACATCCACTTGACGATCAATTCGAGCCTCTTTTCAATGCTAATGACACCGTCATGTACTGGATTAATGCGGGTCTCCCTAAAGAAAAGCTAGTTATGGGAATGGCATTGTACGGACGTGGATTTACTTTGGCGAGCGCAGACGATCATGATTTGTATTCCCCAATTTCTGGAGGGATCCCAATGGGCCCATACACTCGTCAAGATGGAACTTGGGGATACAACGAGATTTGCGAAAAGTACATGACTGAAATGGATCAATGGAGGATCTCAATTGACCCTTATGTTAAGGCCCCTTATGCATACAAGGACCGTCATTGGATTGGCTACGAAGATGTGGAAAGTGTGTACTACAAAGCGGAGTATGCTCGTAACATGGGTCTGGCTGGTGCTATGGTATGGTCTCTTGAGACGGATGACTTCCGCGGAAAGTGCCACGGAGAAAAGTACATTTTACTGAAGACTATTGTTAGTGCTATAAATGGAGGTGGGATGCCTACCATTCCTCAGCGCCCACAAGAAGTTCCAGCACCTGACTCAGAGTATCCTGAAGAAGTTCCAGCTACTCCAAAACCAACCACTGTTCCTAGACCTACTAGGCCAGCAAAACGAACTACGCCAGCTAGTTATCCTGATCCTGATGAGGAGGATGACTACACAACCACAAGGCGGCCTTCATCTGGAGGAAGTGGAGGAGGAAGCCAGGGACAACGTCCTACTTCTCGTACAACTAGACGCCCATACCATACTACTAACAGATACCCCGATGAGGAGGAGGACGATGACTACACAACCACAAGACGCCCATCTTCTGGAGGAGGTTCAGGAGGACAGACTTCAAGACCGCGACCATCACGACCTCGAACTACTCAAACACCAAGACGAACAACTACAGAATACCCGGGATCGTCTGAAGAAGATTACACCACCACTCGAAGAACGAAACCTGGAAGTGGAGGAAATGGAGGAAACAACAACAATAATAACAATCAACAGGGCAGCAATGGAGAGTGCCGAGAGGAGGGCATCTACCCATCTGGAAACTGCTCTGGCTTTTACCATTGTGTCAGAAGGGGAAATCGTTTTGACAAAATTGAGCAAATGTGTCCAGCCGGAACTGCATTCAACCCTGATATTAATGGCTGCGATCACAAAGATAACGTTCCGGGATGTAGTTCCAAAGTAAAAGCTTCGGATTCTTTTCGTGCAATGGGGCACAATTAGTATTAAGTTTTAATTAAGTTTAATTTATTTAAATAGCTGTAAGATCGGCCAACGCAATTGTAATGGGTATTATAATGGAATCGTATTAAAACTTTGGGCTTTTTGTAAACTTTTTATTATCAATTTTTTACTCTTCATCATCTAAAGCATGTATTACCTATAAATAACAATTAACACGAATTGCTTTACCTGCCTCTGCGTTTAAATTATTTTTAGCCGATTTTCTCATCAATAGAGTATTTGCAGTTCATAATCCTTTTAAAAAAAATTAAATACCATGTACATTAAAAAATCAATAGGTCAATTAAAAAATTAATAGTAACTAGTGTCGCTTCGGTTGTCTAATTTCTCGGCTAATTTTATTATCAATTTTTTACTCTTCATCATCTAAAGCATGTATTACCTATAAATAACAATTAACACGAATTGCTTTACCTGCCTCTGCGTTTGAATTATTTTTAGCCGATTTTCTGATCAATAGAGTATTTGCAGTTCATAATCCTTTTAAAAAAATTAAATACCATGTAGGTACATTAAAAAATCAATAGGTCAATTAAAAAATTAATAGTAACTAGTGTCGCTTCGGTTGTCTAATTTCTCGGCTAATTTACTCGTGATGTCGTGATAGAAAATGGACTAAATCATTGGAATTTAACATTAGATTTTAGCATTGGGATTTAACATTAGAGTTCAGCATTACAAAATTGCCCATACGTATACCGAAGGCAAGGATTTAGAGTTATTTTTTGTGTAAATTGTTCTACGTACTTCCTGTTGTGTTGTTTTTGCCGTTGTAAATTCATGACTAGCAGAAGTCAATATAAATTAAATATTCAATTACTTAGGAGCTTTTCAATTATTTCTACTTAACAAAGCTTATGAATCGCAGATGAGCACATAAGGTGAACTGGGATTGAAAAGGATGAGAAATTCATTTAGTTCTAACAATAACAAAATGGGGCACGTGGTGCACGTGGAAATAGTATTTCACGTTGACAGGCCAAATGCTGAATAGCCCTGAAACCACTCTCGTTTTGATTGAAGTTGGGTTTTCATGCATTCCTAATGTCATAATTTGAAACTGAGACCTACTACAACCGAGCTGTAGAATTCCATGCCAAACTCAGCAATAAGTCTGGCCAATTTTCCAGTCTACAACATTTTAATTTGTATTCCTAATAACTTACGTTTAGTACACAAACCGTTTTCAATTTCCTGTAAGCCACCTTTCGTTTCACTGATTATTTCACGTGTTTTACTGTCTGCGAAACGTTGATTTTTTCATAGTGGCCGATTTCCCTTTAGTTTTATAGAGCCATGTTATCCGAAAAGATAAAAGGCCTGATAAAATGGCGCCTGGCGATTATCAAGTACAGCGGGTGCGCCGCCATTTACTGGGATCGGGAGAAAGACAAAGTAGTTGTACCCTCAGGTTACATGTATTGGACATGGTGTATGTCCTACTACAGTGGAATTATGATAACTCCATTTCTCCTAATGATGGTTTCCTTGCACTTTTCTGACGCAGAGCCTACAGAGTCAAACTTTTACAAAAACTTGGCTATGACCTTCTTAGTTGCATTTACTGCTCTGGTCATATTTTGCCTGTTGTTTGTCTCTATGCTAAAGACATCCAGGTATGAAATTTGTGCATTTTTCAATGCCTGCTATCGATTTGATAAGACACTGTCGGGTAAGTCATATGCTTATCGTCGAATAAATTACTAATTAAGCGGTGTGGTATGCGAGATTATGATTGGAATAATAAAAGCGAATATTATTTTCTTATACATTCTTATTCTGTAGAGTGGCTTGGAAATCGTCTCAGTGAAGAACAACGACAATCCCTGGCGAGAATTGTCAGAGTATATGACGGTGTAGGAGTGGCAATATGTTTCGCCTCCACAGCTATTCCCCCATTTTTTCTATTTTCCATTTATCATCCATCAGATCCATTTCGAACCCTCTTAGAAGATGTGTTCGAGGTCCCTATCGTATTCTCCGTGAGAATCACTTTCCTTTCTGTTATATATGGCTGGTCTGCTTTCGCGTTGGCAAACACGTTCATGACATTTGTCCTCATGACACTTTTTGGTGAAGCATATTGCACAGTTTGGACATCAGCTATACTACCTGTGGAGTTTCATGGTAATGATAAAGTTATTACTAAAATGTTGGGTGAACTTCCTGTTAAAGAGGTTGTTCAGCTGTATCGATCTCTATCTGTTCTTTGCAACTACTTGAATGACATTATTGCAAAGTTCCGGTTTGCCCTTAACTTTGCATTCTTTCATTTGGTTTTTGTCGTTTGTGCATTTATTTTCATAACTAATTTCAAGCTTTTCCTAACGAGCGCAAAGGAGCTCATTGTAATCCTTTTCGTAATTGTATTCATGGCTGTAGGCATCTGTAAATATGAATGCTCGTTTATCGGTAGTTGCATTGACTCATCAAATCAGTTGCAGAAGCGGCTCATGACTATTGCCAGG
>JAHZND010003291.1:0-28123 GCA_027744115.1 Acrocyrtus sp. NNG-2020 | reverse complement strand
CGGTATAATTAATCTTTCGCTAATCTCCAGTGTCTCTTCACATGGCCTTTGCCAATTAGCCAGGGTTCGATGTATTCAGTAGGCACTCATTACTTTCTGTCAGGGTGCTCTTCCCAATAATTATTATATTTTTTCGACACTGGCACTAACTTTTTTTAAAAAAAGGAAGTTTTTTTGGCTTCGCTCTCTGTGTCTCTCTCCACACAGCTCACACCTTATTACGCCTGCTACTACTCATTTTATGTATTTTTTTGGCTTCAGATGTGCGTGGAAGTTGTTAATCAAAGTGAGAACGTAAGCTGCCTAGTCATCGTGAGTAGGACACAGGGACAGGCAATTATCCATCCCTCCATGTCCACACAGGAAGCAGATTGTGCAGATGAGATGCTTTCCCTGATTGGCTTTGTCGCTAATTACCCGGACCACATCAAAGTTCAGCAATAAAGTGCTACTAAAACGCCATATTCTTGTCTGATAAGGTGACACTGACAAAATGGCTGTCTTATCTTCGAGATAACTCGACAACTGACAAAATATGAGTATAACATTGTCCAGTTGATCCCAGCAAAAAAGCCATTATTATGTGTCTACGCGAGTGGGAAGCATATATATTCTCTTCCGCTTGTGTCATTCCATTTATGTCGAGCTAATTACGTCAAACAAACAACAGGAAACCAAAGTGCTGGGTGGTAAAAGGCAATAAAAAAGAGACATGCCATGTTCATGTAGAATGTAGAAATCTATTCTTCAAAATTAGGAGGAAATGAAGGTATTTCGAATCTTCCTACTACTACAGCAAAACACAAAAACAGCAAAACAGGATGGAAATGTCGAAATATCGGGTGGCGTGTGTTGACGCACCAACATAAAATTAGGAGGAAATGAAGGTATTTCGAATCTTCCTACTACTACAGCAAAACACAAAAACAGCAAAACAGGATGGAAATGTCGAAATATCGGGTGGCGTTTGTTGACGCACCAACACGATACAAACATCCACTGCCACGGCAATTATCATCCACTCTCTAATCTACAATCTACGCTATCTGCAGCTGAGGAGGAATGTTGGGTAATTTTCGCTCGGAAACAGTAACTACCTCTCACTTCCCAGAATAAATATATATTCTCCAGCTCATTACTAATTTTTCTGCTTTTTGCTACTCCTTCCATTTCTAATATTTTTCCTATAGAAAAAACTTATTTCTGAGAGTGTAATACTGTCATGCTATTTGCCTGTTTTCCTCCCTATCTAGTTCTGTCTGCTGTACGCATAATTTTTTCCACCCCTTGCCAGACAAAAGCTGCGAGCTGCAGTGCATTATTAAATTATTGGCGGAGGGACCTGTGAACTTCATACAACGAAATGGATGTATCCAGCTGTATCCCTTCTGCACTGCCTACTATTTCTAGCCATATGGCAAGGGAATCATCATTTTCCCACCAGAATAATCAATCATTACCAGTGAATAAAACGCAGAGAAGGGGATGGGAGAGTAGAAAGCATCGGAAATAAATGAATCAGAGCCCCTTCTCGTACTTCTTTACCAGGAAAATTCCGTATTTATCCGTGATGCGCAAATGAAAAATTATTTTATAGCTTTAAAATTGCTTACAGGACTGGGAAATGTATCAAAAGTAGTATCATCAGTTCAAGTCAAAGATGTGGCTGCAAAGACCATTTTTTATTGATCGGTTTATGAAAACCTTCCCAGTTGTAAGTAGGTACTTCACCAGCAAGAAAGTAGAATTTTGGTGACGAATTGAACATCCAGAATTCAGAATTTTCAGTGTCCTACATTTTTCCCAGCTAGCTTCCCATCCTCTTTACACATGTAAGAAGATACGACGAACTACATTTACTAGTACACTTGCGTAATCTCATTTGGCTCCGAGTGGCATATTGATTTCTCCAGAAAATAGTTTTTTATATCAAGCCACTTATGCCACTTCACTCAAGGCAATTTTTATGCATTGGGAGCAAACTAGGTTATGCCAAAAATTTAAATAAATATAATTTAGAGTCATTACTTGACTAAACACGTACCAAATTGAATCCAACGTTTTCCTCCAAAGCCCCACATTTTACTTCCGCCGTGGGGAAAATACCGGTGGCAATGATGTACGCGCATACACACAACATCATTAAAAAAGGTGAAATAAGAGAAGGAAAAAATTGGAGCACAGAAAGAAAGCAATTTCCCCATTTTTAAGAAATGTATATTTCTGTACAGCCCAATTCATCTCACAAAATTATTCGTCTACGTACTCTGCCTGCGCATTTCCAAAAATTGTAGTCCCCATATCTGCATGCAACTGAACTGCCTGCATAATAAAAATAAAATGTTTTGGAGCTGGAAAAAGCTGTGGATCATGGAAAAATCCCAGGGCTCTCTCTGCAATCTCCAGAAATTGTGTATGGAAAAGTCTCTTAGCTTTATTAGAAAAAACGGCGTGCCTCTAGCTGTTCCGGCACCATGTCATAAATCATGCAGTGTACGTGTTTGTGTACAAAACGAAGAAAAATCCACGAGGATTGGGGATGCTGCTTTGATGTTGGATCGAATCCTATTAGGTTTCCCATCATGAACAATTTTTTGGCCTTAGCTATGCGTAAAAATAAGCAATATCTCGAGAGAAAAATATTTATTATCGGTATGGACAGGAACATAGAGGCACGATCCAAGAAAAAAAGAGTCCATAATTAATCACGGCTCAAATTTTTTAATCATAATAATCATTTGCCGACGGTTACGCTCCTCTTCCCTTTTACTTTTTAGCTATGCCGGCTCTGTTTACCTAATCTAAAAAGTAAAATAAATTTATATCCCGATACCGACTTTGACTTCATTTTTAAATATTTTTTGCATAGAATTACCCTCCATCATCATCAAAAGCTGAACCTTTGCTCCAAAAAAATAAACAAAAGAAGCATAATGATCGCCATCGCCGTCAAGACTCCTTTACAATTTTTTATATTCCACTCTAATCTCATCTCAAAGAGTTTCGCTCTGTCACGCTCTCTTAATACAGCACAACAGCGAGAAAACTCTGCTTTTAAAATATTTCCCACTTTTTCTTTATTATCCTCGCCGTCAGAAAAGAAGTCTAGTCCTACTTTATTTTTTATCCGAAATGATATTCCTCCGTAATCTGTTGCGAAACAATTTCCAGTATGTAAACAAGTCCATATTCTTTCCGCTGGCTAAAGTGAGCGGAAGGAGGATTGCTGAGCACTTTCCCTTTCACCACCACTAAATATGTGGCAAGCCTTGACAAAGACAAATCATTGCAGTCCCCCGCCGAGTTGCATCACACATCTCCTTATTACTTCTTTTTCTTTGGATTCCATCCTCGACTAAAACTCTCCGAGACTACGAATTACAGACATTAATGATGCAATATAGCTTTCAGGGAGTGCTGTACTGCAACTATTAAATATCCCGGCAGTTCGTAACTGCGACTGTTGCCTAAGACTCCGGATCGGGAAGTAAACTCGACATCGCACATCCACCAAAAAATATATATTTTTTATCACGTAACGGGAAAAACGAAGGAAGAGCCAGTAAACTAACTATAAGCCCTTCAAGGCCTGACCAGCAAAAGTGCAACTCTCCCTTCTTCTTTTATTCTTTTTTATGTCGTAATTGCATTCGTGCCTCATATTCCTTCATCAAATATTTTGACGGACCACTTCACTCCGTGCGTAGCGGCTGTGCTCGAGTGTTCGTGACCGCAAAACATTCCGAGCGTATATGGAAAAGTGCACATTACGACAAAAAACAAATATCCCAAGTCATAAAATGGAGGGATGCCAAAGCATCATCAAAAAAAACTTTTTTTTTCGAGGAATTACCCATCCTTCATTTTCATCATTCTTTTACCAATATTGGATCATTTTCGTCCACAAAAAATAACTTTTTTGCTGATGCTGCGAGTGACGGAGCAGCATGGGTATTGAATACTAAAATAAATTACCTATTTCATTCCATAAAATTGTAGTGATTGCCCAAACAAAAGGGGAAAATGATAAGTCTAGTTAGTGATGAGGAATGACTTCGGCCCGAGAATATTTTATTTCCCTTTCAAGGAAAAAATGTTTCTGACCAGCGCTAGAGGCTACAATCAAAAGCTCGTTTAGGTTAGAGAAGAGATGGATGAAGGTGGCCAGTTTATGTGCTCCAACCCTAGCATTATCAGCTCTAAAGCTGGGCATCAAATCAGCAGAGCACCTGATTAAGGCTAGACCTAGATAGACTCTCGAAACTTGACCCTCATCATCATTATCACGCACTTATTTATGTAGGAACGACGTAACATGTGTGAAATGACAACAATTTCAGTCTAGCCTGGCGCTATCGGCGCCATAAAAACAATTGTAGAGTTGTAACAGTAATAACAGTTACAAGGCCCTTTTTCGTTTTTGTAAATCTTCCTAACTCAAGTTTGCAGCTCATCATAACCTCGTTATGTCCACTTTTAATGTATCGACGTATAAATTCATTTCATCTCATTAAAGCAGCACAAAATTAAAATTAATTTCACAATCGAGAACTGCTTCATCGAAAAACCGTTTCTTAGAAAATCACTTTCGTTTTCTTTTGCACTAGCACCGAAATCTTCTGCTACAAATGTTTACTGCGAACTTTAAATAGAAAAAAAATTCCTTTGCTTCTTCCTCTTCGTCACGCGAAGATAATAAGCTACAAGGAATTTTTAATTTGCCTTCAATTGTTATGTGATGTTGCAAGACAGGTACAAAGGGTGCAAGCTTTCAAGGACGGAACTACATTTTTGATCTTTCCTCTTCCTTTGAAAAGGTATATTTGCTTAGGACCTTAGTACTCTGGAATTATTTTTCAGGCTTTTCCGGGAACAGGAACTCCAGCACACACGCCATTTACAACGGTAACGGCATGCAATTTTTCGTAGGCGCTTTTCAAGGTCCTCCCTTTTAACAAAACAACTGAGGTGAGCATGTAAAGATTCCTGAGCATTTTCAAGTACACGGTAAAGACACGCTTCCAGATGGGAGATGGGCAATCTTTCAACTACAATTTTTTATTTTTAAAAACAGACATTCATCTTGTTTCAGCAGAGTCATCACGCAATAGTGAAATCAAAATTGGAGACTGGACAATGGTCAATTTTTTGCCTCTCCCTCAATATCGTTCCTATTTATTTTTCCTTTTCTTCAAACAAAATTGCACAAACATTGCATTATCCTCCAACTTTTAAATTTCAATTGAAAGTGACGCAGCAGATAAGTGTTCAGTCAACGAAACGAATTGGCTATAGCTGGACAACAGCTATGTCTGGATTGAAAGCACCTTACGCTCCACCAGACATTTTCCCTGAACAAATACTCCCATGAGGCTAACAATACAAAGCCTCATCACGTTAAAAAAAATCGCTGGCTGATTATAGAAAGTGATGTGGAGATTTTAGCCATCTCTGAAAAAGGAAATTATCTATACATAAAACTACGCTTATTTTTATGTTGCTGGAAGGAGAAAAATTCTCTTCCACACCACCACCCCAAGCTCCCAATCAAAATATCGTTTTTAAACGGATGCCAGCTCATCAATACAGCGTCATTCAGTTCACATCAAAATGAGCGCTTTTAAAAAGCGATTTTAAGCTTGCATAATGCATTTCATTCCATTTTCTTTTTTTTTAAAATGTTGATTGTAACTGGCATATTGCTGATACTTCTTCATCCGAACAAAATAAATTTAATTTTAAGGAGGAGGTGTGGAACAAGCGTCGAAGGAGGATCATCATCGCCATCACCATCTCCCGATCCTTTTTCGTCCTGTTGGATTTATGCTTTCGTAAACATTTCAAAAGCGCCCATTCTTCAGTGACATCCTCGCCTCCTCTTTCTCCATCTGGGAAAATGCACTTTTGTCGACTGCAGTCAACCGTACATTTTCCCTAATGGAAACACCAGATACTACGTAGTAGGTCACCAGTCACCACATAGCATACGGAAAAGATTTTTATTTTGGAAAAAGGGAAACTCCTTCCATTTCCATTACAGTAACAATTTTTTTTTCACGGAGTTTGGAGCAACTCTGGAGAGATCTGCTATCGCTGTCATTTCATTTAAGTCACATTAAACTTTTAACTGATGATGTTTAGTCGGAAAAAGGGGAAAATATAAAAATTTGTGTTGTTGGGCGAAGATACTCATCACGTCCCACTTTCAATGAGACATAGCTGATGGCATACTTTACCCGAGCAGCGATAAAAACATCCTCCGGTTACGTTAGTTAAATCGATCTTCACCCATCCATTCTCATTTTCGCTTTTATTGTTAGGAGGAGTGAAAAGATCTATTTATGATAATGTAGAGAGGAGACTGTAGTGCTGGGAAAACGCTTTCGCTTTCCATTATGCATGCAACCAAAAGTGGACAGTGACAGCTTGTAAAGTCAAGCACAATCCAAGTGGAGATCACTCTCAAATGACAGCACTTCCAGTCTCGAAAATTCTTTAAATTCACGAGAAGGCGAAATAAAAGGGTAATAATGATAATAGACTTTTGTGCTTAAAAGGAAACCGGGAAGTGTTACAGATTGCCCTTCTCTCCATCGATTGAGAATACCACCCACTGAACTGCACATTGCCTTAAATTAGTACACCCCATTCATTACAGCGCCCATTATTACTGTCAAATCATGTAATGGCATTGAATATCGAGGGTGATGATACTGCACAAGGACAACACTTAATGATCCTAAATCACTCCAGAAATTCTGAGGCTTTGTCGTGCTCTTCCAAGCAGAAAGTTTACAAAGATTAGATTGAAAAAAAAGTGAGAAACTGCTTAAAATGGACGTGGCTTACATTCTCTCCAATTTTTATTTTTGGGAAAATTCCAGAGTCAAAATAGTGTAAAAATATTTATACGAAGAAGAAAAAAGCCACATCACTTTCCGGAACGCTCGTTACTTACTCGTTAAATGACTTTTAGTGGGACCGCCCCCAGCAGTCATTAGGAGCTTCCTTGTATTCTTGCTTGACAAGTGAGCCTCCTTCGAAAACCTCTTTAAAAAATTTTATAAAAGAAACTGCCAAAGCACATGAAGAGATTGATTGTTGATTGCTTGCACATTTTTTTCTTAAGAAAGAATTCGAATATAAAAAATTGTAGAAAGGGAGGCGGAGAAAGAGGGAAAATATACAAGCAAAATTAACAAAACTTGGAATTTCAAGCATTTCATTACAAACTGGGTAGGTAAATTTTAAGTATTCGTGCAGCTGCATTGCTATTTCTTTATACCCGGAATGATGGGGCTGCTCCGACAATGCCACTGGACAAGTCCGTATGAATTTTAATATTAATAAAAAATTTCACGACTTCATCTCGAAGGAAAAAGTAGAAACATTTTTAAAACTCCGCAAATAACTTGTACAACTATAATACGACAAATTCTCAACTTAAGTTTATTTTTACTGGGCCAAAATGTGCGGGAAAAGTTTCATTCCTGGGATATTCCCACTCAAATCAAGCCATACGCTACTACTTAACGAACTTCTGCCCTGGTCCTGCCATCCATTAACTTTTTTTCCAGGCATTTTACTTTTTTCCTCGAAATCCAAAACTTTCCAGAGAACTTTCTTTGACAATCTTTCCAGTTAGAGCAAATTGCGGTACTACTGCCAGAAATAAAATTCTCAAGCGCTTTTCCATTCCATATAACTTTAGCTAAACAGTCTTAGAGAATAAAAAGTATTTTCTTTCTTTTTATCAACCAGCTCGTTTCTCCTTCCAAAATAAAGTTTCACGTCAAATCAACGTGAGACTGACTTGACCAGTATGGTGACCTAAGGCAGCAGGTGGGTTAACTTCAACAATGTGACGCCACATCATTATACAAGCTGCATCGTGAATTTTTAAGCAATGTGAGTGGGGTACACTATGAGCGTGGAATGCCAACAGTTATTTTTCCCCTCCAGGTATGCGCTCTCTTCCCATCTATGTCCCAGTGAGTATCCATTACGAAGACGACATACGCTCCTACAACCTTAGCTATATATACGGAGTATCCTCCGTAAAAAGAATTCTTCCATTTATTTCCGCTTCAAGAACCCTTCCACTATATAATACGAGTGCTTCACGGTTTACAACCCGATTTTTAAACAAACGGCTCGTCCACTTCTACGTGAATATGGTATTGCATAATTTATCATTTTTTGGATCGGTTACACGATCAACTAAACAATGAGCTTTATCTTCTTGGTTTAATGATGATCGTCGTGATTACCTATTTATTTCATAATTTCTGGGAAAACTGAAATGTTTTCTGTTATCCTTCTATCTTCATAAATACAGAATTTATGCTGTTTGTCGGCGTCGGTGTCTTTTCAAAATAAAATGGATTTTCTCGCTTCACTTCCTTATCAAATTGGATCAAGTGTACATACAATCCCACGTAAATGTGGGTCGTGGTCGTTGCAGGAACTCGAAAAAAATCAATTTTGATAATGGAACAAAGTAGGCACACAATAAAATTTGCCATTCTGAAAGTAACATATTTTTGCATCTGGATAAAACTTTTTTTTGAAGAGGATTTCACCTGTACTGGATTTATGTCAAGGGATGACGCTTTTAGGGAATAGGGTTAAAGAGGAAACTTCTCCATTTTTGAAAAGTGCCAGTCTGCCCAAATGGACAGGAATGGATTTTTTATTTCTAAATGGACAGACAGCCACTTTAGCGATGAATAATGAGCGTAATACCAAGTCAAGGCTCATATCAAAACTGGACAAGATATACGAACTAGCCGGACAACTGCTGTTGCTGTTGCGTTGTAAGTCATCATCATTCAAGTCATTCAAGTGGAAGGAGAAAAAGGATGCCTGAGTAAGCAAGAGGTCTACTCTTCCTCGGAAAATTATGTTCCCTGTGCATAAAAAGATACTATTTCCATGTGTGATGAGCTCGCCCCCTTCGGCTCTAAAATAGTTTTGTGGACTTTCAACAAAGTGTAAAATAGGTACACTTGCTCTTCGCCCATACTTTTTATTACTTTTCCCCAACAAGAGCTCCCCTGATGATATGAAAGGGGTACGTAATAATGTGATGTCTTCGCCAAGCAAAAGCTAAGATCGGAAGTGAGGCGATTTTTATAGCCACGTTAAAGAAATTATTTTACAGCAGTAGTCACAGCGGCAAAGCTGATATTTTATCGCAGGTGCTCCTTTTCCAGCCTACAACAAGGGAAAATGCACTGCTCACTGTGTTGTTGATTTTTTATTACCCGCATTCAGTTAAAAACTCATAAAAAGGGTTTCTCCGTACAAAAGGTGTAGGCAATTTTTTATTGAATTGCTTTCAACAAGTTTCTTCCCTTCATCCTACCAATTTATTATTACTTCCAGTGGAGAACCTCTTTTTCGACTGTTTGAAGATATTTTTTTCTTGAGGAAATGGCGCAAAAACTCA
The DNA here is from genome assembly GCA_027744115.1 of Acrocyrtus sp. NNG-2020. Classification (NCBI taxonomy): domain Eukaryota; kingdom Metazoa; phylum Arthropoda; class Collembola; order Entomobryomorpha; family Entomobryidae; genus Acrocyrtus; species Acrocyrtus sp. NNG-2020. Next base: position 18,672 of record JAHZND010003291.1, on the reverse strand, counting down.
GAGAGGGGAAGAAGATCTTTATTGGTTATTACACAACAAAACTATATTAAACCTGTCTTAATATTTTGCAATCTTGCATTGTTTGTTTTTTACAGCAAGGAAATGTAGTAATGTTATATGGAAAGGGTTAACGAGAGGTTACGCAGTTTTTATGCGTTTGCTTCAATGTAAACGCTTGCCCCACCCATATTTTTCCTGTTTATGGCTGTTATTAATATTTCTTTCACAATTTTCGAAAACAAAGGCCTTGAAGACTAGCACTGGAACGGAAATTATTATATTGTGTTATTGTTATTTTGGTGTGACAGTGACTTTCAGACTTTTTATGGAATTATTCAGGGTCTAGTGGCTTTAGTGACCGATACAGATCGTGTAAATTTTAGCTGTGGCTATCCAAACCTATTGTAAAAGTTGGAAGTGGGTAAATTGTATAGCTAGCCCGCTCATTACAAAACACGAAATCAATGCTCGCCACAGAAATGTGACAATGGAACGGCATACCTAGAGCAGCGAGACACGAATATATTTTTTGGTTCGTATCATCACGACAACCCAAAATACCCATGAACAGTCACGAGAGATTTTGAGTACTGAACGTGAACTTTATTATAGGAGAGCCTGCCCGTCCCGATTAGCAGACGGTGGAGTGCATCCCACACAGCTCACAATAGCTCATCATTATCATTACTCATACACGTACGCATCTCCTGCCATTCCCAATCTATCTCTTTTTGCTTCACTGAATTTCATTCAGTAATTTTTTTTGTACAACGCTGAGCAGCGAACAATGAAAAAACGAAAATGACTTTCCTCAAACTCCTATTCACTGTTGCTGTTGTTGCTTCTTCTGTTGCTGGAGAGGGAAAAGGAGTGGTCGTGGTCACCACAAAATACGAGAAAGATGCCTGATAAAACGGGAAACTCTGAAATTTGATCTAGGATGCGAGATGTGATCTATCCAAGCGGAATAACGAACAGGACAAACTTTACTAAAGTAGCTTGAGTAGGTAAACTTCATCAAGACCCAAGACGATGAAGCTTATTTCTGAGCGAACGAACGACAACGACCGTTTTTCCATTATGGCAGGGTAGCCATAGTCAGTTCTCATATGCATATAAATAACGTCCACTGTTCACTGCAATTTTAATTTTGTGAAGAATCATCGTGCAGTAGGTACACCCACCTGCAAAACATTTTTTTGTTACAGGAGTTTGCTTCCTCGCCCCAAGAAAGAACTTTTATTTTTCTCAAGTACAGAAGTGGGAGTCAACATGTGTGCCGTACTAATGCCTCTCCGCGAAAAAAATGCTGCTAGCTTCCTTCCATTCTTTACCTCGCGGATAATTACTCTTCTGGAAACATCAAAGCCGTTACACAGTAGATCTAGCAGAAGCAGTAGAAGTTTTTTTTACTAGTAGCATATACCACCCACATTATTGTACAAAATGAATATCCTTTTTTTATTCTCTTTTTCCTTTCGAGAAGAAAATATTATTCTAGTACGGCTTCTGATTGGTGGATGTGGTTGAACTTTGGCTTTTTTGTTTACATTCAATACGACTCCGTACATAAAGCGCATTAGATAAAGATGAAATCATTTGACGAGTCACTCCCATCTCCACTCTCTCGAGCTTTTCTGTTCAAACAATAAAAAATATGAAGAAAATATGTTTTGATGAAGCCGTTTGATTAACTTTTTGGCAGTGCGAGACAGAAAGAAAAAAGTGCAAAGCAGTTTCTCAACGTCCCTTTTCCATCACACTTTCGGAAGCAGTAATCATCATAATTTCTGCTCATTTCATAAAAACATTTCATTTTGAAGAACTCCATCAACATTTTTTTGTTTGGGTTGATGGTAGTGGTGGTGGTTCAGTTGCCTAAACGGATAAAATAAAAGAGATGCCAAGGTATTGGCTACAAGCCGAAAATTTTTATATGAATAATTTGCAGCATATAAAACTCGCTGCAATTTTGATATCTGCGAGAGAAATTCATTTGGGAAAATGTGAAAATGGATTTCGTGTTCGATGGTGCCAATCCCATCACCACATTTTCAATTTCTTGTCCCAATCAATGCCTCACGAAAACAAAAATTTTCCAGCTAGGCCGAACAGGCTGCAAATGATGAAGTCAAAAGATTAGTTTTCCTTTTTCTGAGTAAAGTCTGTTATGCATTCGGGACATGTCTGTATCTGAAATCCACAGCCACATCAAATATCAAAAAAGTTTAGCAAGCAGTACCCTGAAAAAAAGTCACCAGACAAAGGCGATGGAATAACAACAAGCTCAAGCTTCATCTGCATCTCCATGCAGATTTGATTATACTCTGGCCTGGATAAAAAGGCCAACTTTCTGAAAAAAAATGTTTTTTTTCAGTTATAACGGAACGAATTCTACGAAGCCTGAATTTCAATTGGGAAAAGTGTAAAGTAGTAAAAAAGCGTCTTTCGCTTTTGTCTCTTCACCTTTCACAGGACAAAAAAGGGCATGTCAGGTACAACTCTAGCAAGTGAAAATAAAATCTCTTCACTCACCATCACCACACACTTTACATAAAATTTACAGTCACGAAACATAAAATTTTTTTCTCGGATAAAAATTCAAGGATGTTTCGATGATGACCCTTCAATCATCAATTTTATTTTGACTCCAACAAGTTGGGAAAGGTGTCAAGATTAAATTGGAAGTTGTTTGGCCCCTTTGACCCTATTTTAATACGAAGAAAGGCTTACCGAACACAAAAAAACTTCTTTTTACCCCTACTGATAGATTTACTACTTTTTAATTCCATACCTCAGGAAAGATTTTTTTACCGCTCTTCTCCTACTGGCATCCCTGCATCCTCATTCCTTATCAGAACTACTAAAGTCAAGTCACCCTTACAAAACTCTTCATCCTTTTATACCTACACCACAACAGTGCAGGTGTCCAGTGAATAATTTTCCCTATTAAACCGAAAATTCCTCAATAAAATTATTGTGCTTGGATATGGATAGCATAAAGCACATTCCAGTACTTTCCACCGCTCGTAAAAAATAGCGTCATCATTCCCATCAACAAGTACTTCGTGCAAGATCCCTTCGTAGGTTGTGAGGCGCTTATACCTCATACCTCCCCACATATATTTTTTTATTACCTGGCCGAGGCAACAAGAACAACTTTGGCTCACTGACATATAGCTGTCTTTTCTTTTATGGAGAAACGATGATTTCTGAAGGGAAAAGACAATAAAGGAGAGAGCCTTCTCATTACATGCTCATGTTTTTGAGCCACTCAGCTAAAATAAAAAAATAAAAAAGAATCTCGAAAAGATGCATGTCTTGATGTTCACGTCATCCTCAGAATATTTTTTTTCGTGTAAGGTGCACCAAGCACTCAACTTATTTTATATGGAAGATAAGGAAAAGGTGAATTGTTGCCAAACTGGTGGACACAGACTCTTGCCTGATTCATTCGATAATAATGGGAAGGAAACAGGTATGTACATATAAATATCCAGGACCTTTCCGTTTTTAACTTTCAAGAGAGAGAGAGAGAGAGTGAGCAGCAGGGACTATCCTCAAAAATATTTTTCTTTTTTTCCATCAACCACAACTACCCATTTATTAGCTATAGACAACCCGTCTTTTTTTATGTATTTTCTGTACAACACCGAGCCTCATCAGTATGCAAAGTCGTAAACAACGAACAATTTTTTTCGACTAGTACTGCATGAAGAAAAAAAATCTTTTCGTTTTTCTGCTGATCACTTTTACTCAGCACAAAAGCGATTCCTAGTCTGGTCCGGTATCACATCACGATACTAATCGGGGGAATCTTCAAGAGGCACATTTACTACAAGGACTGCATTAACTGCAGCTTGCTTTAATATTTTGTCAGGTATCGGGTACGTGTTTTTATCCTTTCTGCTAATAGCTCCTTTTTATACGTGCATGCATTTTATTAGCCATATGGCTCATTATCGTCATCACCATCCGATATACAAACTCAGGTGCGTTTTTTTTCTTTATCGTTGAAAGGACTCTTAAAGAGAGAGTCTATTGTGTCTCCGTCATTATTAGTCTTTTACAGACCTTTATCCCTATCATGTAATAGAAAATAGTTGATCCTTTTGTTCACACGCACACAAAAAAGTCACCTCATCCATTTCCTTCAGGCATCTTCAACGGCCAAGAAGGAATGCCAACTGCAGACAAAAAATGCTCATCAAATTTGCTTTATGCAAAATAGAAGGGAAATTTATCTCAAGGAGAAAAGCATTACGGACTAGCTTGAAAGGTTAACTTGCCCCAGCGAAAAGGGAGGAAGAATGCGGAGGAATGCGCGTTGCAAAATGCTGGAATTTTAAGTACAGTATTTTTTTTCTTTTGCAATATAAATGCGAAAAAAGGTAGCCGGTGGAGTAAATTGTGCCCATATCCATAATGTGCTTCCGGTTTACACGATTTATAATGTCTTAACGTATCTCCGATAAGAAGGATATTACGGAGCGTTTCCACTTCCATTTGTCAATTTAGCTTGAAACGTTCCAGTGCATAAATTACCATTCTTTTGCCTTTTACATTTCGCCAACAGTCAAAAGAAGTCAGTCCCACATTGCATTTCTATATCTTTAGTGCCAACTGTTACCCTAAAATTTAGTGCACATCTGCTACCGAAACATTTTTTCTGTGTATCAACAGGAAAGGCTGGTATAAAAAATGTTTGTTTTATTTTTCGATCTTTTATTCCCTAACGAAAAAAAGAGTTTTTTCTCAGATGTGCTTATATCCTCATCCCCATTCTGAAACTAATACAATAAAATACTTTTTTAGGATGACTCCATTCTACTTTCAAGTCAATAGGTCGGTAGTGCACCGTCATAGCCGCTCGCTTACCACTTTCAGCCTGTTTTCACACTTGTAACACTTAGCACAATGTAAGGATCTCCACTTGAAATTTTCTTTTAGCATTGTGCATCCTGAAAGCAACTGAAAATGGAAAATTTCTATTTCCCATGTAATTGAAAACCCATTTCTAGAATCCAGTTCAACGAACTAGCTAAAAAGTGGAAGAAATCTGGAGGAATAAAAAAGGTTTTTAATGGTTTTTAAGTGCTTTTATAAAACTGCTATTTTTACCGCTGAGGTCCCTTTTCCGTTCTCTAAAATAAATTCCAGCGGAATGAGTGCATGCTAAATTAGTCCACCTCATATCTCACTTTTCAGTTTATCTCTTAAAAGGATAAAGAAAAATCGACATAGAGTGCCGTCCCGCTCCCTCCACTCGATTCGTAAATAAATGGAGATATATGTATTTCCTCCAAAAGTAACTTTTTCATTTCCGTTTGAATTTCAAATCATAAAAAACACTTTTTTCTAGACTGAGCATGAATCAGTTTAAGAAAATGATGTTCTTTCCCTCCAACTCCCACTCATTTACCCAAGCGATGAAATTTCTCTTCGGTTAAACAAAATTTGAATATTTAATAGCCGTAGCCTCCATCTCTAAAAAAAACTTTTCTCCCACCAGCTACACGATGGGAGACATCTCTAAAAGCGATCCCAATCAATAAAAAGGCACCCATTACATTTGATAATATCCAGAGGCAGGCTCTGCCCATGTCCATATTGTTCACTTTAAAATTGAAGGGTAAGCTCTGCAGAGCCGTGTCGTTAGTGAAGAGTTATGCGTCTCCGTTTTCTGGAGGGTACAAAAAACGCTGCTCTGCGTCCTACGTCGCAGGCAGAGAGGCAGGCAGGGTGCCTTTCTAAAAGTATCATCTAACCAGAAAAGATGCCAGATAAACAGCAGAAGTCACATTAGAACGGAGCATGTCCCTTTTCCCTATGTGCTATTTACACACATTCAGCAGCCGTACACAATCAATCTTTTAAAATGTTTTTGTGATGGGCTTTGATAAGGACTACTGAATGTGAGCGTTTTAAAGCTATCCCATTTTAAAATGATGTAGTGTAGCCGTATCGCTGTACAAGCTGGAAACATAAAAAGTTAGTGCCTTTTGGTAAGCTGAACAATGGCTGTGAAAGTGATACATGGAGAGATTTGTCCCCTTTTTATTATTGATATTGCGGAAGCCATAAGGGAATTGAATTTAATGGCCGGCATTTATCCCGAATTATCAACAGCCATGCTACGCGCTGCTATCACTATAAAAAAGGGAGTCAGTGAGGCGGTCGGATTACAGAGACGAGAATGTTTTCATTCAGTTTATTGTCCTTTCAAGTACGCTTCTTTGGCTGATCACAGCCATTCTTTGAAATTTGTTTATTTCGGAGTTAGATATCCCGTAAGAGATGGAATCTATGGAAAAATGGTCCCAAGTAAAACATTTTTGTACAGGGAAAAGGTTACCTATTTGAAACGGTTTGAGGACACGGCATAAGTGTAAATGTCACTGAGTGATCATTCATCCGCTCTCAAAAGTGTCCCTAATCGTGTACAATTACGGTGGGGAACAATGACCAAAATCAGCTAATATCTTGTCTACCGCCGCGCCGTGTCTTATGAATCGCTTTGTACTTTATTTAAAAAGGATGCTAGTCATTTTCGGCCCATTACTTATTCTTGGATTGGGAAAGGTGGGAGACACTTCTTTCCCTGATTAAAAGGAGGATAGGATGTCTAGGCAAATCACGACTTTTTATTGACAACCATGCAGGGAGCCCTTTTCTGAAGAGTAATGACGGGATAAGGGAAGAAAAATTTACTTTAACATACACACCCCATTCAAAACGATAAGTGTGGGAGATCAGTGGTTATCTCCGTAATTGTTGATTAGCTGCAATTGTGACTTTTCATAGGTATCATGAATCTTCAACTGGTGTAGCCATCGTCAAGTCATCGGTAGTAATAGTACTCAAATCTCGACTGGCTAGTCATAAAAATGTCGAAATACAAGTTTTCTTGTTCACATTCTTTTTCTCTCTTGGAGAAAATCAGAATAAAGCAACTGAAACGTACGGACTTGGAGTTAAATTGGCAGTTTTATCAAAAGAATGCAAGTAAACACCCACTGAAAATATCAACTACAAAGTTGCATGCATATTTCCACGCTATGACCTAACAGATTAAATACTCACTATTTCACCAATCACATGATTGAGTGAGAATGACAATTCAGGCTCTGCAAGATAAATTGTATTCATCATTCGTAACTTTAGACTACAGAAATAATTAATTAAAAACCTTTTGGGCAGTTTGTAACACCTATCTTTCTTACGATTTGGGCAAAGGTTTTTTATTAATATTTTTGGCGTTGAGGATAAACATTTTCTCCAGTTAACAGCATTCACCTTGTCGATGACTCAACATCTTGAACCGTGAAAATGCTTATCAATTTCGCAATTGTGAAAAGCAACTCCAAAGTCCGCATTTTTTGTCCGTTTTTATTGACGTAAGTGCTCTTTGCTTACACTACGATTGTGTAAATAGGGGATGGGATGATGAAACATCTGATGCACCTGTGCACCTGGCTTTTCTAGGAATTGGCAAGCATTTTGCTATCACCATTTATAAAGTTGCATATTTTCAAAATACTAAAATCAAGTTGGTGTGCACCGTTTGCAAAAACATCCTTTCCATTCTTAGGTTAGGTATGTATACTGTACATACAACTAGCAAATTTTCTCTAAGAATGAACACTTTTTGATGACTGGTCAGTTTAGAGCAAAGGCTGTAGTCATCGATATTTACACCTACCAGTTTGGCACCAGCTCATTGACGTTTCTGCTCTTTTCCTTGTGCATATTTACATTTTTCAACACTTTAAAAGAAACAAACAATCCCTCTTCATATAGTAATGTTACCTAATGGGAAAAGTCTTCATGGGATAACATAACAAAATAGAACTGCTCCGTATATAGTGGTCGCGATTCATACTAATGATAGAATAACTTTTTCTCAAGGTGATCCCCTTCCACGAATGAAGCGTGCGGTTTCCTGAATTTCGAAACATTTTCTAACAGATCAGACTTTGGTCTCAAAGTCGGACCACTTCCTGTACAATTTCCGTCGCCAAACTGCAATACATTACTGCAAGATCTCTGTCGCCGTCTACTTCTCACACTTCTTTCGCACATTACTGTTATATTTACGTAGCCAGTAGCTGGTCTGCATACTAAATTGATAAAGAGGATGCGTTGTCATAAAATACATTTTAGCAGTTTAGTAAATATGCCGTACGCAGTAACCTGACAATTTATCATTCCTGTCAAATCTCAACTGCAAAATGTTTCTATGCTGGACACACATGACAAATGTCGTAAAAAAAACTCCGTTTTCCAAACAAAAGAGCGGAAAAGAATATATTTGTCATAACGTGTATGCCAAAACCCTAAGATCCCAGTAGTTTACGGGATCTTGGAAGAATACTGAATACAAAAAATGGATTTCTCATTGAAATTCACCCAACGAAAAATGCAAAGCCACACATTCTAAGCAAGGACCTCTCTTTTCCCTTTTTATTATGCATTTTTCTCTCACTCGACAAATAAAAATATGAGTAGTGCTCCACTATACCTAAGCACAATAGGAAAACATCTCACTTTTGAAAAACCTTGATTTTTTCTTATATCTATCCCTACCATTACAAAATAATCCTTTTTCCCTGGCTCAGGCCTGAATAACAATTTTTATACGCAGCTATTTACACTGCAGAAAAAAGCACTGTTCTAGCATTGAACCAGATGTGCAGCATCCATATGCATGAAAAACTGTCATGAAAATCTAATTCGGAATTCGAACCAGATCCAGAGAGACACTCGTCTCATAGTGTATGCAATAGATAAAAAAAGTCTGTCGTTTTTAGCATCGCGTCATTTAAAAATTTAAACTCCACCTTCACATCCTTTTCCATGCAGTCATCATCGCAGCTCTTCTCTCTCTCTCCAAAGCACCCATTTTTATATACAATTTTTACAAGAAAAACTCTGGAATTTTTAAAGCCATTTTCAGCAACAAAAAATTCCATGAGGATGCTGGTGTTTATGTGTAATGGAAAAAGGCACACAGCCCATTCCAATTTTTTTGCTTTTCCTCCTGGCTAAAATACGCTCTTCTATCTTTTTTGGGTGTTGTTCCAGTTGATATTCAAACAGTGCTTTTCTTCTTTTCCACCCTATTTTGCATCTAGAACACATAACAATTTCCAGAAGGAGTTTGCTGGATAATAATGATAACAATTTATATTTTTTCTGGAATCTGGAAGTACCCGAGGAAAAAAAAAGAAATATTTTTTTATTATGCACACAATTCAAAGTATATATTTTTTATGGAAGGGCCTGCCAGCATTCTCCGTGCTACTAGCACGCACACGCAATTTTGTCGAAAGAGAAGTAGCCACGTTCAAACAGAGCTTGTTAGCAATTTCTCTTGAATTTTTTATACAAAAGAGCAGCTCGCCTCTCCACTCTCCGCCATTCTCACTTCTGGGTAATAATAATGCGTGAGAAGGGCACTTTTTTTACTACCACCACTTCCCACTAGATATATATTTTTTACCGCAGAGGAACGAGACCAAGACCGATTATCACATGGAAAAATGGTAACGATGAATATGCACACATTCACGTCCAATATAAATAATAATTTTTTTTTGAGAGGGAGGCAAAATTGCAGTTTAGAGTGCGTAGCGTCATCGTTTCAAAATTGTTCCTACTTCCATTTTGGTTACTCCACATTGTTATCTCGTGTGATGATGAATTCATAATCATGCCATGTCGTAAGAAGGTAAGATGCTCCGAGCAACACCTTATATAAACACTTTTCGTGCTAATAAAGTGAAATGCCGTTGTTGTTAGCTGCGTGCTCAGACATGATAATACTCAGCATGGTTAAAACCATGTTAATCATAAAAAATCAAATTTACATGAATGATATCAGAGAGTTTAATGTTCTCATGTTTTCACTGTAGAGCGTAGCAATGTAACTGCCCTGCTCTGGCTTGTTTATGCGTAGTTCTGTGAATTGTAATCACTGCACAAAAATTGTATTATAATTTTATGCGCTAATGGATGAAAACCGTGCAGGTTTATGCAATACCATTTAAAGTCAGTGTGGAAGCAATTCCACACGCTTGATAAACCGGTCTGGTCATTCCGGAAAAGGACAGTGATGTGAAAGTGCAAAAAGTTACACTTTTATTCACCCCCTATCAGAGTAAATCTGAAATAGTAAATGGCAATTTTACTGCAGGATGCAACCGGAAATGGAAACAAAAAAGAGGCAAGCACTAAACAGACAAAACGCCGGATTTAATATTGAAGGATACTCGCTACCGGTTTTCGAAATGGGTAGTTGTGCGCTCAATGTGTGTAAGACACATTGTCAGTTTAGGTTTTATCAAAACAATCTAACCAATAATTTTAAAAATTAAGGAAACATTTTTTTCTCTTAATTTACTAATTTACATAAGTACTTACTGCATTGTACTATTGTACATAGTAATTTGCTTTGAAAATAGCTAACATGGATTTTGCGATTTATTCACAGTGATTTTTTTTCAATTTGCAGATTTTATTTACTACCGCTCAGCGGCATTGTCATTTGTTGTGGCAGTGACCTGAGTCGCTAGTCGCATCTTAATGAAAATTATTTTAAGTACTAGCATGATTCACGACTCGGCATTCTGCAACCAATCTATTTAAATTCCTCCCGAGATGAGTCATGAAGGTGACTGCGATTGCCATATCGTTCCATCTCCCCTCTCCCTTTTCCAATTTTTATCTGTCGATACACTCGCAATTATGGTCTCTTTGAAGTGTTTCGGCACAAGCAATAGGTCCTCTGTGACTGCGCCATTTTATTGCAGTTTTCTTCCAATTTTGGCGTGATTCTTTTAGTACCCATCACAAACAACTGAGCAGCGCTATCTCCTGCACCTGCACAATTACTTATATCGCAGCTAGAAAAATTTTTTAACTCGGTTTAGTAATCAAACTTTATTACATTTTTAAAGACGCTTTTGGGCTAAAGCAGCCTCTAAAAAATTTACGATCCATTTTATTTCCAAACAAAATCCGAAACGATTGGATGCAAGCATGTATCATCAGAGCAGTTAAACTCTTCAATATTTCATCCCTCTAATTTCAGTTTTCAATCAGGAGTTAAAACGAGCGCCGAAAATTGCCTGCCACTACCCGTACCATGTCATTAAGAATTATTTTTGGGAACTTGTGAAAACTCCCCCTTCATTCCACTCGTACACCCTTTAAGTTTCCAGTCGTAAAAACATTTTTTTAAGGAGGGACACATGACGTGTCGGTCGACTCATGCTTGATTAATTTTTATTTTAGAAAAGCACTAAAAATCCATTTTGACTTTAAGTGCTGCTTTTTGGTAAGGTACTACCACTAAAAACTACATTTTTTATAACCGACTAACTAATTAAATCTTCAAGATGACGCCATCATTCATTTCACCGGCAAATTTTTTGATTACCATCCTGCAGCTATAAAGATACAGCTACAGCTTCACTCTACAGACACGATACGCAGCTCAATTCAAAAATATTTATTTTTTGCGTGCGGTGGTTGACGACAGTGTTGACTGTTTGACTAGAGCCATTGCCATTACCAGTGTCGCTCCAAGCATGCGGTTTTTATTTATAGCTCATGCAGTGCGGAACAAAAAAACGAGTTGAATGTTGACTTGTCAGATATTTATAAAAAGCATCCTCTGCAGCTTCAAAGTTCACGGCTTCCGAAGACATGGATGCGTCGTCTAACGGTAAAATGGAATGCGGTGCTCACAAGAGCTCCCATACAGAAAACACATTCAAAATATATATTTCAGCGCACAGCCATCTCCACTGCAAAAGTAACTATTTGCATAACGCATTTAAAACACTCGTTTTAGCTCTTGCTATTTCTCTTCCTTCAGATTCATCATCCGCTAAATCCCAATTCCACTTTTATAAGAAGCTATATATCTGCCCCTCTCTGAAGACGCAGCTGCTTTACAAAAATGAAGGAGAAATGATGCCAACAAAAAGACAACCGTTTTCTTTCGGCTTTCCCGGCGCATAGCAAATTTGACTTGAGCGGGCATAAATAAAAGCTCATTTTTAAAATACGTATCTATACATACATATTCATGCTTAAGTTCAGCTCATTGATTTATCTGTCTAAATCGATTTAACTAAAGGTTCATGCACGCATCACAGAGCCTCGAGTGGGGAAAAGCGTTTTGTTAGTACTGGGCGACTAGTTAGTAGTTAGCTTGGATTTATGTCATATTAATTACATAAAGGTGTGCAATATATCATTAAAAACAGCCATTATATTCCTTTTTATCGTTATTTTTCTTAGGATGGTTTATCAGATGGAGCTGAAAGTCGTGTAGTAGGTATAGTCTTACACATGAGAGCATGAGAGCAAACAATGCGATTTTTTTTAGCACAGATCCCCTGCTTGGATGGGAAACTACTTCTGCAATAAATTTTAAAATGTTGTCCACCACAGCGTCTCCTACTAATCAGGAGGGTTTTTAGAGTTACAGCTTTTAAAAAACGTATGTTTACTGTGAAGATTTAACGCAGAGCTAAAGCCACCACCAACGAACAGGGTTTTATAAGAAAAAGCTGCACACTTTGCCATTGCCTTTGCACCAGATTGTAGAAGCGGAGAGGAATGTGGCGCTAAGTTGGTGTACTTTCTTAACCTTTTTGCAGTCCCATAATTTAACAGTTCACAAAAAAATTCTGCTTGATAAATTGGCTTTGTTTCTGGCTCGCCCAGTAATTTTAACGACGAGCTACTCCACAACGTACCGCGACAGTGTCGCCAATCTTAAGCTAAGCTGGGCTTAATAGGAAGAAATCTGTTCGACAATTTCAAATGAAAAAATGCTATATAATTAAGCATATTTTCCTCCATGTATTAATGCCGTTTTCTAGTCCTGCCACGTCCACTTTTTTTCGTGCAATCATCAGTAATCAAGAAGGAATGCATACGGCAAAATAGTGAATTAGCTTGGATTAGTTTTACTTCTCCGACCAGAAGAAAGGGAATCTCGGAAAGTCTTGTTTTTTGATAATGTTCCAGGAAAACCAGAAAAATCCGTTTGTGCTCTTCTACCCTAAATCACAATGTAGCGAAGCCCCAAAAATGTTTCCTTTTTTCTTGAGATGTCATCTGTCATGATTATGAAACTGGTGTAAACAAACGACTACCACTCCGCGAGATGTGACTGTGAGATCTTCCTTTCTTTTTCTTTATCCATTCTTCCCAATTAACTTAAATACGATCGTACTCACGTCTCATCCTCTCAAGTTCAATGTAACCTGATGCATTTGCATCTTTTGAAAGATAATCTCGTGGACACTCCAAACCTCCACCAGTGCCAGTTCTCAACGTACTTGTGGAGCTCCAAGTCAAGGCTGATTTCAATTGATTTAAATGAAGTGCAATTTTTTATGCACTGCTCCTTTGACAAATACGCGTTAGTCAGCACTTGTCATAATTCATCATATGCAGAGTGTGCCCCAACCAAACAATTTTTTCTCCTTGCAATGAAATTGAATTCCGTGCAAAATGTAATAGGATATTGTTCATGCTGATGTTTCGACAACATCTGTAACCGAAGTGGACTCGTAAATGACAGATTTCATTAGGAAACTTATATTTCATGAGAAATGTGCAAGAGACCAAAAAAGGTCATTTGAAAAGTGGCCATAAAAGTGCACAGCCAGCAAATATAATTTCTCAACTTGCTTATATTGAGAAGGGGATGACGAATTGCGCTCATTCCCTAAAATAAAATCAGCTCAACAACTTTGTTTTTTTTATTTTCACATAAAAGTGTACACTCACATCCTAGAACAGACTTTTATTTTGTTCTTCAGCTCACTTTTTTATTACGTCCTTTAAAAAAGTTGAATTTACTGAAAAAAAGTTTACAGCTCTCCACAATCCACTGATCATCCACCAAACCACAACGCAGCCGTGGCCATATCGGCGCTGAAAGGAGCTTTATCCGATATTCCCAAGCAGCAAGGATAAGACAAGACCACTAAAAATATTTTTTTCTTGTTGACAAACGACAGCATTTTCAGGATGCTGCCCTAAGATAATTCTAAAAAAAGTTTTATTTTTTACCCAAGCACTTAACACGAGTACAGAGAGAGAGAGAGCATGAGCATGACAGATACCAAAAATTATTATATCAGATAACCAGCAAAAAGCTCCAAAAATGGGTGAACAATCCAAGCATCCCCAAAACTTCCTGCTCTTAATTTATTAAAATTTTCTCTGAGTGCTTTTCTCATTACTTATGCTCTCTGTCTTTCGCAAAATAAAAACTTTTTAAGGCTTCTCCTACCCATACAGGACAGCAATCCTTTTTTCCCGTTAGTTAGCAAAAAATAATGCTTTCGGTTTTTTATTATACAAGGAGGTATATTTATGCAAGGACTTGCTAACAAAAAAGTTTTAGTTTCCACTTTGGAGGTCCCATTTTATTTTGTTTAGGTGAAACCGGATATTCCTCTTTTTTTCTCTACCGGTTCCATTTTTTCCAGCTTTCCGTACAAATACACAGCTCATTACTTTCCCATCATAAAATGATATTTTTTGCATGTTTATAGCATACTCACAATCCCATTCCTAATAAATTTTCTTGCTTGTTCTCTGCATATTAAAATGCATCCGATGGAGATCCCAACCGCGCCGTCATAAAGTTGCATTAGTGACTAAAAATGAACTTGATTTTTCCTCTTTCGTGCGAAGGCAGTTTGCCAACTCTCGAGTTGGCTTACATCATGTGGAAGGTTAGCAGTAGCAATTACAGCATCAATCCCGTTTTTTTCGGGTGCCGCTTGCCGCTTTCTATTCTCCCATTTCTGATTCATTAGCTATGCCTTTGCACATCTTCATGTCGTACTATTACGAAACTCTACCGAAAATCCTTTTTTTCCTCCTAATGCGAAAAATAACGAGTAATTTGATAGAAAATAAAAGTCCAAATGGAGCCTTCATATTTTATTAAAGCTTTAACATTAAAATGCATGTACTGTAGAGCAGAGACGTGTCCTGGCAAAAACCAGCCATCTACTTCATCCTATTCCAGTTTCCAGTCGCTCTGCTGTGCTCTCAGTCATATTCTGTTGCTTCCCGTTTTCGGGAGAAATCGTTTGCGACAGCGACAGCTTCAAAAACTTTTTCTTGGAATTCTCCATCCAGTAGCGCACGAGGCACGAAGTCAAAGTCGAAAGTTTTTTTGCCTGGATCTCCAATTCAAACTCAATACTAATTTACATAACAAATCCCATCGCATCAATAGTTACCAGTTAGCTTACGTATCCCTGAAATTACCTAAGTCCCATGAAGAATTCCGTGCATGATTTCTTTCAGGAAAATCTCTCAATTCGGTTGAAAATAGGTGAGTGAGCATTGACTACGGAGCATGTCCTAACAATCCAATCTCATCATGTCCTATTTACTCCACTCCCAGCCAGTTCTCTGTTTTTGAAGTAACCATTCGAAGAACGCTTCATCCTCCACGCCACTCTCCACATATCTTCCCTTTTCCTGTCTGCAGAGGGAACAATCTTTTAATTGATTTTGTAGGGGAGAAAATGTTCGTTGTTCCGTGAAAACGCCCACCGCAGGCTCTCCTCTATTGACTTTGCTTTCCAAACGGCAAGCGGAAAATAGTACATCTGTGACGAAAAGCAGCGCAGCGTTTCCTTTCCCTTCCAGAAAAAATGTTCCTTTCCACCATTCCATTTTTTTCCACAGTAGAAAACAACTGTGCTAAATCTACTTAGACCACGGAGATATGTCATGATAATGACACGTCGAGAGTAGAGTTGCATGCACGCCTAAGAAAGAAACCTTCAAGTATCCGATACCTAAGCCATAATACATGCTCACATTTCCCTCAGCAATAATACCGAATATTTGTCAAGATTATTTTCCCAAGAAATAATTTCAAGCCAATTCCCAGTGCTACTTTTATTAGAAACTTTTTTCTTGCTATTTTGCACCAGTCAAATATTTCTGAACTTTCTCGTCCTGGAAAATTACGTATCGACTGGATCTATAAAAAGGCGCCATTTCAGAGCTATATTTGTATACCTAAAAGTCTTTGTGAGTTTGGAGACGTGAATAATAATAAGAATAACACAGTACGATCTTCCTCCTCACTTGGAAGTCTTGGAACTCATTTCAAATGTATATATTTTCCTGTTCTCTAATCCTTTCTGCATCCATGAGCGAAACAGCTTTACTTTACGTTTGCATGAAGAAAGACCATCTGTGGCCTGGCTCAACCAATTTCCATTATTTTTTTCTATTTCCTTTCCAGTAAAGTCCTGTGTAGATTTTTTTTTCGTTTTTGGTAGTCAGCTCGAGCTCACTTTTATTTCTGACACTGACACTGACTGACATTGAATGGTTCTCTCCGCTTCTTTCCTAACAATGACTCACCCGGGTTTCATTTACGAAACTTTTACTTTTCTTCTTTTTACGAAGTGCTATCAGAGCAGGGCACAGCACGTACCGTTTAATATACAGGGTACGTGAGTTGAGCCCTCGCTGGATCTGGACTCCACTTCTGGAACGGGGAAAATATTAGAGCAATTCAGAAGTGCGCTCTCAAACGTCCTCTCATCCGTTTTAATGCTTGACAGCAGTGAAGTGTATTTTTGAACACCGAGAGCTGGCAGAACACTGCAGAAAAATATCCTTTTTTGGATAGTGGAACTCAATAAGTTTAGATTTTTTCATTGGAATCGCACTCCCGTGAACTGGACATGGACGTTTAATATTGCACGCTGAGATTTTTTAGTTGGACAGAACTCTAATTCCAGCCCTACATTTACTCTCAAGTGCTTACTCAACTATAAACAGTTTTCACATTTTTTCTCGTTGTATAATGGGACTGGCAATAGCAAACAGCAAACCTCTCTCTGAGCACTGAACGTCATGAGACATGACGTCCACCCTCTAATAAGCGGCCGGAGGCGAACACACTTTTAGAGCTGCTTTTCCTTTTACCTCCGTCTCGCCCTTGTTTCCCTAAAAATGAATAATAAGACCATTTCTGGGAAACATTTTATTTTCCCTNCTCGCCCTTGTTTCCCTAAAAATGAATAATAAGACCATTTCTGGGAAACATTTTATTTTCCCTACTTATCCAGCGGCCATTTCTTTTAAAAGTGTGTTTATGGAAATGGAGGTAGTCAAGCTAAACTGAAGACTGGCATTTCATTCAATGAATCATGGGTTAAATACTGTCTGTGGATGAAATTCTTACTTAGCTCCAGACATTATTATTAACTGCAATTATAATTAATTACACTCTTTTTATCCGAAAGAGTCTTTTATGCATAGTTTGACGCTGTTAACAAAAGTAAATTTTGATGTTTCCAGTGTAATACATTAGATAATGTAAAATGTGTAGCCTTCGACGTATGTTTCGATTGGCATAAGGGTTTTATGGTAAAATTTCAATGTCTGAAGCTAAAACAGATACTTAGCTTTCCCGTATTTCACTTGTTTGATTGTAAAGGTCGTCTGCCATTTGATATAACACATAAAGGTTACAATAATGGCATTGGTCATGAACTGACAACCATTTTCTTATTGAGAGACAAGTTGAAATTGCAGTGCAATACCGATAAAAGCGGAAACAGTCAATACAAAAAAGAATTCTACTGTTTTTGTACACGTCAAATTCGTTTACTTTTCCATTTTATGGAAAGTACATTTTGGAAATGAAAACAGAATAGGGAGGAAAATGTATTTCTCAAATATCAGCCTCCGATCAGTGAAGAAATCCCCTCCACCTTCAACCGCTACCAAAATCACCTCCATTTTTATTTTTCAGGATTCCCCGTCACCAAAAAAACCGTATACCTTATTCCTCCGCCTGGCAACAACAACCTTTCAACTAGGGAGCAGTCAGAAGACCATACATTTCGATTTTTTCGTAATCCGCCCTCACTTGGAAAGATCGATTCTCCAACTTTGCACCAGACAGGGAGGCAAGGGAGTTAAATTCAACTCTCCTATTCCTTTCTCTCCCTTTTCCCCTTCAGCTGCTCAATTATGGCAAACTAAATAAACGCCTTTGTAAATACACATTAAATTCCGAGTAAAAATGGAACTTTCCTACACACGTTCAGTTCACTTCAGAAGATTATCTTTAGCCCAGCAC
The DNA here is from genome assembly GCA_027744115.1 of Acrocyrtus sp. NNG-2020. Lineage (NCBI taxonomy): Eukaryota > Metazoa > Arthropoda > Collembola > Entomobryomorpha > Entomobryidae > Acrocyrtus > Acrocyrtus sp. NNG-2020. The sequence continues at coordinate 512 of JAHZND010003291.1, read as the reverse complement.
ACACAAAAATTCAATTTTCTTCTCTTTTTGTTCTCCAGCTCCGAAGTGGAATGTAGAGCACAGAAAAGTAAACAGTGCACTGTCTTACTTATCTCCTTTTTATATTATATGCACGATTACACTTAAGTCCCTGAAACTCTTTTTATAAAGCCTTCCCATAAAGGTGCTCAAAAAAGGGAAATTGAAGTGCACTGCTCATACGCCCTCAATACCCGTCATAAAAACGTGCTCTTATGTCGCTCCATAATTGGAGGATTTGCAATAATCCGTTTTCCCTCTTCACAATATTATGGATATGGGTAATATTCCAGAGCAGCACATATCTGTCAATCAAGATAAAATTCTGCCACTGTTTAATTGTGCCCTTTTCCAGTTACGCTGACAGCTTTTGTATTGATCCGTCCTTTATTCGAGATAAAACTCAAATTCAGCATTCAACCCAGATTTTCACATTCACCTCAGCCTAAAAAGCTCAAATGCACTTTACTTTTGTGCTAGCTGCTCATCAAAAT
>JAHZND010003290.1:0-13843 GCA_027744115.1 Acrocyrtus sp. NNG-2020 | reverse complement strand
GATTTGATTTACTTTGATTGGGAGTGACTGCTCTCCTGCTACTGACTCTGAAATCATCTTGTCTTCAGCAAAGAAAAAAAATATTAGAGCAGGACCAGAAAGAGCTAAATCAACGAAGAAGAAGAGTTTTTTCATCCAAAGGCTAATTTTTTTTATATTTAAAAGTGGGTACAAGCTCATTCGCTTCTATTTTCTATTCAGCTAAATAAACAGTTTATTATATTTCATCCACTTTTTATATTTTTATTAGCATTCATCCCATTGATTTCAAATGACAGGTTTTCTAACTCGTCGTCTTTCTCTAGTGTGAATGTGAGGAGAGTTCTCAGTTTTGTTGGGGATGGCAAAAAATGCAAATCAAATCGTTGCGTTGTTAAAGTCTATGAATACTGCCTTGGGTAAAAGAAAATGGAGAAAATTCTGGGTAGGTATTGTGTTGCACAAGATTTCCATAAGAATGCAGTGGTTGGTAACCGAAGAGCTGGCTGCTATTGAATCTGGTTCAATAAGTGAGTTTGCTGGGGTCAATATTTCAGAAGAGAATAAAAAATTGGATAAATTTTTTTTCTCCTTTTACTTCTGTAAAAAGCCTCTTTTTTTATTGTTTAGTCTTGCTCCGATTTTTCTTAAGTGCACCTGAAATACTACTCGCAATAAAATTAAGAATAAAAATGTTTTTGAAAAAAAAATTTAAGAAACTTTTTTATTACGCTAAGATTTGTAAATGAATACCTATTTCTAGGTGGATCACTTTGAAAGCCGGTGTGTCGTCATCGGCGTAGTCAGTACAGGATTTGTTGGATGGTGCCATTAACTTTCAGTAGCCCAATTAACTAGATGTGCCTCGAAATGAGTGGCATTCCTCCAACTGACAATTGACATTCCTATAATTAGTTAAATGACCTAATGTAATGCAGCAGCCGCTCAAAAAAACAAGATAATAGGACATCATCAAAAGTAATAAAAATCCTGATGGATGCTAAACTTTCATCAAAATATGAAATGTGGAGGAGATGTGAGAACTAGCTCATAAAATTACTTGTCTTTGCAAATAGTTGATAGTAAGAGAGCCACTAGTAGCCTAGTTTGCATTTGTCGGTGAACTGATGATCCAGTATTCCAGTATCCAATATATGCTGCGATCGAATCCACATTAGTAAACCCGAAATGAGCATAAAACTCAAAAATAGTATTTTATGATAGAAATCAAAATCGATCTGGAAAACCACTAAAACCGCTTTTAAGCACATACCTACTGGAAAAATAAAGCAGACACAACAGGTGAGAGAAAAGTCGGCCGGTCTCGTCGGTAGCGAAAGCTGTCAATTAAAAAATGTTTTTAGCATGTTTTACCATAATCAGAGTGAACGTAATGAGGAAGATGACTCAGATTTACGAATAAAATTGTTTTTTTTTAGCTCCCTCGTCAAAATTTTGTGCTAAAAGTAGCAAAATTATAGTGTGCATAGGTGATGTTTTCTGCAAAGATTAGCTGGTCTACAGACAACCGCCCGGCATTTTGTAGTAGATTTTGAGAACATAAAATATTTTCTAATGCATACATTTTAATAATTAAGTCAACAATGAAAGCTTCTTTTCATCCCGATTTTTTCCGGAGTGTGTGAGGGATTTGCAAAAAAAGATGATTTATCTCAGCATGAAGCTTTCTGAAATCTGGTTGCTTCTTTGCAATTATTATATTTTCCGTTCTATCCAACTACAAATTTAATCTTGAAAGGATTTCGTGCTCACATTTAGAATGGAGTGGAGATCTGCTATTGTAAACAGGTCCTCTGTGACATCCCTATGCCTTTTCTAATTTGAGCTCGGAGAAGAACTTCCATCTCCCAAGTAGTACTGCATGTAATAATGTCACTGAATAAAAAAATATTTGTCATGTGATGTCGTTCTATTATTGTTGCGTCCATGTTTGAGGAGATCTCATGTCGTGATTAGACTTCTCTCCTAGTGGCTGTCCCCGCTGTTCCGCAGCAATTTTTTTTCGTGAAGACTACCGACCAGCGACCAACGTCATGATGTCGTTGTCACGTCTTTCGTTTTTCTGTGATAGTTGAGTGTACCTCTTTCTTTAGTCAGTTTGAAAAAGCTAATAAGTTAAAGATGCAATTTTCCGGTGACAAAAGGACATTTTTAAGATTAAGTCGGATTACACATCATCCCGATGGCGAGAAAGATTATACAGTGACGGTAAAGTAGAAATTCGGTACAGTGCGGACTGCGGAGTTGTTAATTTTCTGCCTTTGTAATTATCGTGTAGGGCAATTTCTTTTTTTTCAAGATTTTTTCCGCATTCTTTCCTTTCACGGGTTCCGTTTCTACTTCTACCTTTGTGGTTTTCTTTGGAGTTGCGTTATGTCATGAGCTGATATATTTTTTTGCGTGAGTTTGAGCGGAAGACACTTTGCTAATTACAGGTATTCTCGTTAGTGCTTTGCAGAAAATCTCTCAAATCTCTGCCGCACATTTTGAAAATGGACGACTGCGTAAATGAATTGGGTTGAAAATTGTAACCGGAAGGCATGCCTTGTTATATGCCTTGTCATTTCTGAAGCAAAAACTGACCATCTCTCCGCCATAATGTAAACTCCGCAGAGAACTGTTTCAAAAACGAGTTGTTTGTGTAGCGGTGGTAGCAGCGGTTTTTCCTTTATTGCTGTAATAATGCACTGCCAACACGAGCAACTCCGAATTATCATTTTTCTTATCCGCGCACACACCTCCTCCCCCAAAATGTGGATTGTGGATTCCGTCATGTTCACTCGGTGTTCCGTCCTCTTTTACTATCCGCTGACTGCCTCCCTTTTGTTCAAAGTTAGCCACTATAGCGGCTTTTTGCATACAATTTTTCTGAGTGAATGAAAGTCCAAATCCAAATCCAATTTGCAATCAAAAGGCAATCTCTGAAACGCATCGTGGTATGAGTGAATGTGAGTCGCACGGCTTTACAAAATGGATTCGCAATCAAATCGGGATTATTACTAATGCCACAATTTGTACGGACCAAAAGATTGAAATTGGCTCTCCCTGAAATGCCGGATTGATCTTGATTCCTTTTTAAATCGAGCCAGAAAATTCATTCCATGCACGTTCTCTTCTCTGCTTCTCTCTCCCGAGCACGGTAGGGTTAGGTAAGAAATCCGTAATAAAAAATTATAGCAATTTTTAAAAAGCAATAACAGCAATCATCATAGTGAAGATGAAGATGATGATGCAGTACAGCATCCACAAGGTCTTTTTTCACAGTGTCCACCTCCAACTCGATTAGTTCATCTACAATTACAGTAACCTTTGCGTTTTTAGTTCAGCCTCAAAATTACTTTGCATGTTCCTTTCTCCCATCTCAGTTGTCCCTTTTTTTGATTACCCCTAAATTGAACTAGTGTGCTGATCTCAAATGCAAAACTCTTTTCCATTCTGGTTTACCGTTACGAGCAATTTTTCCTTGTCCAATTTTCTCAAAAAAATATAAAAAATTCTGAGCATGCAAGTCATTTGCCGTTTGTTGTCACTTAACCGTGTCGTGTCCGTCCTCGTCTGGCAAATGACGCCGTGTTCAGCTATTTTTTTTATTCGGTCCCTGTTTATGCTCACGCTCATTTTTTTTCTAAATTTCTTTATGAAAAGCTTCTTTAGTCTTAATCTCCCACTTAATTTTATCTTTAAACAAAGACTAAAGAGCTGATTTTCCGTCCACTACTGGGAAATGAGCTGCGTCATTCTCGCTCACATCCTCCTCCTTATTTTTGCCCGTCATTTTTCGCTTGAATCGCTTAGCTCATGGGATACGCCTATAATTAATTCCATCTAATTAAAACGGAATTACTACTATTACTGTGTAAAAGTCCTTTAGTTTCTACCTATATATATTTTTTGCATCCCACCATTCAAAAAATTGTTTTTTCAAAGTCCACCTCTTCTCGTCTCTCCGTCCTTTTCGGTGAGTTGTGTTTAGGCCAAGCCAGCGCAAAAAAGTGTCGAGTCAGCAATGCAATGAATACTTAATCGAGTCATCATGTCGGCATCACCAGCAGCAGCGGCTCCACCACAAAAAAACAATATTTTAAACCACAACAAGAGCTTTTCTCCCTGTATATAGCCCATTATGGAAATTTTTATCATTCTGATCATCTCCGTCCTTTTGTAAAACTCCCAACCGTAGTAGATTAATATGGACAGGTGCGCTAATTATTTTTTTCTTGGTGCTCCATTGCAGTTAATGGAGAACAAAAGAAAAATGCAAAATAGCCTACCGGCATATCGGCAACAATAATTGCTCACTCACTCCAACCATTTATTATTTTCTTCCCTGTTGTACTATTCAATTCGTGATAATTTTTAGTTCTGTAAACGGCCAAAATCACCGAATATTATAATACTGCTGTGTTCTTCTTATTGCGCGTTTAACTGCCACTGTAATTATAGCGTGGCGGATAAGTGCAAAAAATACATGAAATAGGACTTACTCCTGAAGTCAGTCTAAAAACAATTTATGAGTTGGACTGCGTTAAACTGCGAAGGGGAAGATAGAAATGGAGTGTCCACCAGAGCTGGTGCAATTCATCATCGTCATATCAAATATTGCTCACAGTTGCATTCACAAAGAGAGATGCAGGTACCATTAGCATTATGGTCTTCACTTCACAGATGTACACAATTTTTTTTATAAACTGCTAAAAATGGGATGGGACATGGGATGAACGAAATGGAAAATGAAAGGTAGAAAAAACAATAAAATGTTAAGTTACTTCAATTTTTTTATCATTCCTAATCGTCATCCGTCGCAGGAGAAGAAGGATAAAAAAACGTTTTTTAAATGTGCCATGTACACTATGTCCTTGTGCTCAGCGCTCAGCCCAAATCTGATAAAAAATCACGGTTTGAAAATATTGTGAATGCTGTGCCGTGCTATTTGCTGTATGGTACAAATGTGTACAACTGCGCAGCACATTTTGTGAAGAGCTCACTCTCTCAAGGAAATGAATGGCCAAGAGGGACATCATAATTTTACAGGGTAACAGGAACAACCTTGATACCTTGATTTGACTTGAGATGAGATGTATGAGTACACTTGGAATTCCACACTGAAAATGTGCACTCTGTCTACACACCAGAGAGATATCTTCCAGACAAGGTGAAATTGTCGTAAGAGACTTTACAGCCATTTATCATAATTGTTTTCAGTGTGTTATCATATCTTCATCTTTTTTTAAAAAAATAATAAAAGAAGAGCTCGTTTTTCCTTGTAAAATATGCTGATAAATCTACTTGGGTGGTTGTTCACCGTAGAATTTTTTTAAAAAAAATTATTATGTTGAAAAGGCTCTCTTCTGAGTTGAATTAGTTCTCGCCAAGGTTAGCTATTCAGGGAAGAGTTTTCGTCAAGTAAAAATTACAAGGCAGCACTACTAAACAACTAAACTTGTGATCTCCTAATCTCCTGGTGGTGGTGCAATTTGTAAGATGACAGATTTTTATCGCCAGCCCATCATTTCTATTTTTTGCAAAGTAGTATTTAAGCAACGACTGCAAAAAACGACACAAGGATCATGAAGAATACAAAAATGCTGTGATTTTTTTAAGGTTAGCAAAGAAACTGTGACTTGGATTGTGTAGGAAAGGAGCTTCATCCAATCTTTTTTGAGATCATGTCATCCCGCATATCTATTTAATCCTCATTTATTAAAAAATGTGTATAAAAATATGCACGATGAATAGCAAATTAGCGCTTGCATTATAATTTTCTTCATAATAATCAAACAATGTCATGCCACAATGAAGTAGTATCCCCGGAAAATATAGGTTGGCTCTCGGCTGGCGATTTTTTCTCCTTTTCTTTTCAAACACACAATTTATAGCGAGTAAGTGAGTTCAGCATGAGAATATATATATTTCGGGGTTGCAGTGACGGACCGACATCACATTCCCATTAAAATTACCTTTGGACACCTTCTTCCTCCACCTGTTGTCAATTCACGTTCCTATTTTTTTTCAATTTGAAAGAAAAAATGTGTGTCGAGATGAGTCTCCTCCGTCTGTTTCACAAAGAAACGAAATATTTGTCAAATCCGCAGACCAGTCCTTGCTTCAGCAATGGTAATTCGTAGTCGTGATGACTGAAGACAAATGTGGAAAATAATTTGATTAATTATTGTCCGCCGATTTCCCCCTCACTCTTTCATTATCATTAGCGCACAACGTGAGAGCTAATTTTCCAACTTTTTTAAATTCTCCCTATAATAAAAGATAAACACGAAATATGTTAGCGAATAAGAATAGATTACGATAGCCTGGCACATATATCAAGAAAACTGTAAAAAAGCGGTCAATTGTTGATGTCAATGACAGAGTAAGATTCTCTTCTTGGTGCATTCATCTTTTTTTTGCAACCCTCCTCTTTCTTTCAGCGGAACAATGTTATCTTGGTTTCAGTTCAAGTTTTATCTGTGGCCACTATATATTTTACTAGGAATGCCCTTTTTAAAATTCAGGTCTCATTTTCAAAGGAAAAAAATATTTATTAAAATGATTACAATTTCTGCATTGTCATTTTAAACTCAGATTTTTTTGTCTTCGAAAATAAAAGGCGAAACGAGAACAAAAAACCTAGTATATTCATGGAGGTGGACATTCAGATTTTTAGGAGATGCATTTAACCACATATAAAAGTAAACTCAGCTTTCTTAATGTAATTGTTTAATTTTTGTCATTTTACTCAGATTTTTTTGTCTTCGAAAATAAAAGGCGAAACGAGAACAAAAAACCTAGTATATTCATGGAGGTGGACATTCAGATTTTTAGGAGATGCATTTAACCACATATAAAAAGTAAACTCAGCTTTCTTAATGTAATTGTTTAATTTTCTATAAATATACACTGCAATCTTAACCTTCATCTTATTTTCTGTCCATCCACTATCCACATTCAAAGGAGATTCTCCTCCATACCGAACGCCAAGTTCATGCAGACCTCAGTCCACTGCTTTATACTGCGTACTCTCTGCCTATGGTCATTTTCATTGTTGAAGGATTGAGCTATGAGTAGTGAGCAACTACAAGAAACTGAAATGCGTTTCTTCACATGATTTTTTTGCAGAATTGTAGCTCGATGAACGCCAAAGTGCTATTTCTTTGGCAGCCATGAACTGAACTCACAAAAAGAGTCTGCAGTCTGCAGGTAAAAGAGTCTGATGCTTGTGCTAGGATATTACAAAATGCTTCCAAGTATTTTTATGTTATGCTTGGCTAAGTTCCCCTGCATTAAGACAACAAAAAAAAGATTTTTTTTACCAAAAGCCAAGCCTAAAACGTTGGGTTTGTTGATTATATTTTTGCGGATGTGGGACGAGTGGAGCGAAGCTAACAAAAAAAGTTTTTTTTACCAAAAGCCAAGCCTAAAACGTTGGGTTTGTTGATTATATTTTTGCGGATGTGGGACGAGTGGAGCGAAGCAAAACCAAGCAGAATTCTTTTTTTGACGGACTCCTCTCCCAAAGTGCAGTGGTTGTAACAATGCACCATCAAAGTTAATAATGGAGCTTGAGTCAAGTCAAGGCATGAATGAATTTTTTTGTAAAGATACGAAAAAGTGAACTTAAGAAATGAATATGACTGTGGCCATTACAACAAAGTGAGATCTTCACTGAAAACGATTTTCCTCTTGTTTTACTCACACTTTACAAGTCTCTTTGCACCTGACCTTAACCAGAAGAAAAGTTATTGGATTGGATCCTTCTTTCCTCTAAAAATAAGTGAAGAAAATGTGAAGAAAGGACTCCAGCAGAGAGCAATAAAAAATTTTCGGCTTTTATGTGAACGCCAGGACCAGCACCAGCACAAACCGCCCAGAAAAATATTTACCCTTCAAGAAAAATATTCTGATAAAGCTCAGCAGAAAATGCCCATTCTCATCCCTCGCCTGAACCTTTTTGTCTTCGGTAGAGAACTCGATATAATGAAGCATGCCATAATAAGGCAGGATTAGGTAGTGGTTGGAGAGACGTAATAATGAGAAAAATAGAAAAACCAAGAAAATAAAATATCTCCTTAAGGTGGGGATGGTAAAAAATTCCCAAGAAGAAATAAATTCGTTAAAGCATTTTTTGTAGATGAGCTTTTCCTTTTGGAAGCGAACTAACTAGATTCGATACACTAAAGATTACGCTTCCAGCTAGAAAATAGTTTTCCGATAATAATTACCTGTTGTGCTGCACTCTACTTATACTGAAAGTGGTGGGATGGGTGTAGAGATCAAAAAAGTTTTGAGATGATGAACCGTAACGTTTTCCCTATCAAAAAATGAGAAGGAGAAGCATTTGCCACTTGTTGCTGAGAAAAAATTCCAGGTTTTCCCTCACTCCCAAAAATCCCACAAAAATACGGAGAGGTGGAAAAATTCTCGAATAGGGGAAGCCACCCACTCGGACGTAAATTGAATCGATTTTGGTTGTCTGATTCTTCCACTTTGCAGTGATAACCGTATCATTGTGACATAATGACGAATGTTTTGGCGTGCGAATACCAAGAGAATGGTCCCGTGAAGGAGCATGCATTTCCGACCACACCTTTTGTCATTCACCCTCTCATCGTACCAATTTTTTTAGCCTTAAAAATTTCAAGTGAAAAGCATTTTTTTGTCGAGTCATCACACTTTTTCATGCACTCTCTTTTCACAATCTATTACTCGCTTCAAAAAACATTGTCCTCGTCTTGCTATGTACTCTTGACGTAAAACTGTCTAAAAAAGTCAACAGTCAGGGATATCAGGGTGACTAATCTGAGGATGAGCCTTTTCCGACACTCCCCATCTCTCCCACTTTACCTTTTGCTTTTTAAGAGTGTGGGTGGGAGAAAATGGATATGCGAGTTCTGTCAATTCAATCACTGCCAAAAAGAGACAATGACACTCTATTCTCCAGTCGTCAGCTAGGCATTATTCCTTACAAAAAATTATTTTAATGTTTATTCATTTTTATTTAGCCATCAACCCGTATATCCTGCTGGACTTCTTGTCTCCCCTGCAGATGCTTTATCTTACCATTCTTTATCCTTATCTCATTCACTGAGAAAGGAAAAAAATAATTTTTACTAGATGAAGCCCTTCTTATTCCTTCCAAAGTACATTTTCTAAAATATTTTTTAGCATCTTATACTGTGGCGGCAATAACCTCTCCTTTTTGTTCTCGTAATGAGTATGACGCTCTTCATCTCATATGGTCACCCACCTCGGTAGTTTTTACTATAAAAGAAATCCACGCGTTATTAACATTTTTTTTGCCAACTAGACACTTTCATCTCAGTTCGGAACGTTGACGGTCTTTTCCCTTGTATTGAAGGGAAAAAGTACGTGATAAATGAGACAAGTTTTAACCAGTTGCTTGTGCTATTACATGAGCAAAATCTACAAATATATAATGCTGAAAGTAATAATCAAGTCATATAGCAAAAAAGAATCCATCCACCACCTCGACACCAGCATCAGCATCCCACCTAAACCTTAAATCCTTGCATATGGGCAGTTGAGGTGGTATAGTGGTGGCTATAATGATGGTGACGGATTAGACGGGCTGACAAAATACAAGAATAATAACAACTAAAAAAGCCAAGAAAACTCAAATTGTAATCAAAAATCCTTTTTCGGGCAAATCCGATGCTCTTTTGGGACTAATCCTCAATCCTCCTCGGCCTGTTTTATTTTTTGCCGCGAAGAAGAGTATTGTGTTGAAGTCACTGAAGGGAGATGAAGATGAAGCCCACTTTTTTTTATCAAGTTATCAACCTTCAGTAAAAAAAATATAGGTAAGGATAATCATGTTTTTTTCTAGAGAAATAGAAGAAAGGGAAGGGAATCATGCGTAAGCCATCATCTTTTCCATTTATTCTATAATTTGTATGTGGCAACAATGAGCATTTTATGCAGATGTGAATTTGTGGATGTGTGCTAGTGAGACTCGGCGGATAAATTTTTTTTTGGCTGTTGTTACTTACTTCTGACTGACTAACTGAGACGGGCATACCAAACAGTTTGTTGGCGATCATCCTCTTTTTCCTCACAAATTATCGTGATGAGGATCATAATGAGGTTTTCTTCTTTAGATGTGGTTCGTTGATTAAAGGATACGACTTGTACGGGAAGGAAGGATGATTAAGCTTTGGAGTGGTGGTGGGGTGGTGAGTGATTTTTGTAGGATTTTTTTTGGTCCGTTTCGGTTCTCTCCCAACAATTTACACGTTGTGCTTCCACAACCCCAAAACAATAATGCTGGTCGACAGATCGTCGTGGGGGAAGAAGAAGAAAATTGCAATGACCTATTGTCTCAATGTCATAATATTCAGTAAAAATAGTGTTTTCCCCAGGCCACATCATTTTCTCTAGAAATATATAGCTTATAATTTCANGGGGAAGAAGAAGAAAATTGCAATGACCTATTGTCTCAATGTCATAATATTCAGTAAAAATAGTGTTTTCCCCAGGCCACATCATTTTCTCTAGAAATATATAGCTTATAATTTCACTGAAAAATATTACATTCTGCACTCAAAAACTCAGAAGTTATTACTATTACCCAAAGTAGTTTGCTTTCAGTGTGGGAAAAATGTTGACTTCTTTTGGGAGGAAAAACAATGGAAAAAAATCCAATTGAGAGAATGTAGTCAGCTACGTGACTCTGTGTCAGGTTGAGGTTTTCACTATAAGATTAGATATTCGTTTATTTTTCCTCTGAAGGAAACTTATAAGGTGGGGAACAGCAGGTGGATAGTCCCACATTATGTATGCCTTGTGGAGGGTATCTCTATCTGGCATGGGAGACTGGTAGAATGGTGGTGAAGATCATGTTCGGTGATATTCACGCATTTTTGTTCTAATTTTCATGTCTCTCCCGTGTGGCTAAAATAGCATGTCTCTTTGCCTATCTGCCTCCCCACTTTTTTTTCTCCTTTTCAAGCTAAAAAAGCTACAAAACAAAAGTTTTTAACATGTTAAGAGCGGATGGGAGCATAATGAGGTATTACGAGCTTTAAATGAGCAAAATGCATGTTCTATTCTAATTAGAGAAGATTTACTTTCCCGTCCTGTTTTTTTAGTATTCCTCGCTCAAAGTCACAACTAAAAATGACTCTTTTATTCTTGGAAAATATAAAAGTCGGCGAAAGAATCCATTTTTTTTTAATTCTTGCAGATCTACGTGCTTTCTTTTGCTAATGAAGTTGCTCTCTGTCTTTGCTCTCAAGAGTTTTGCATATAAAAAGCATTTTTATATATAAAGTTAACGTGCTTCCAACTTTAATTATATTGAGAATGGTGCCTTCACTAAAAGGGAAGTGGATTGCAGTGATATGATCTATTTTTTTGTAATAAATGAAGACGAGGTGAGGCAAGTTGAGCGCACGTTTCTTCAATTTTAGCTCTTTATAAAAGTGTTTGTTTACCCACATTCAGCCCTCTTTATGGCTATGACTTTGATAAAATAAGTACACACAAGTAAAGAATACGTTTTTTAGACACAGTTCTTCTGCATCCTTTTCATTGTTGGTGGTGGTGCTGTGCTAAAAAAAAGTAAATGTGGGGATTGTGATATTTTTATTGCTCCTTTTTGCTCTGATTCAGACGGATTATTATTATTTTCAGTGGAAGAAGAGTATAATTTTGTTGGCTGTTGCTGCTTGGTCAGTTTTTGATATTGCCATAATGGAGTATGCAAAGTGGCACATTGCGTAGTTCTATTGATCCGTAATCCACTTAAAAATTCGTTAAATATATTTAGATGTAACGATAATATTAAGACTGATTAGTATTCTGCGCGGGTAAACTGTGTTCTGGGGATTTGCATGTTTTTTTTCTTCACTGTGATAAAGATAAAGATGGAATGTGCTAAATGCTACTAAATGCTGAAAGTTTACTAGTAGGGAAACCAGTTGATAGCTTTTGGGGAGCACTTTTTTTCTCTGGCCTGGCCACATTTTTAGGAGAGAAAACACCAAAGTTGAGGATAAAAATTGGACATAATTGGCCACACTTTTCAAATGTCATAATGAATTTGCATTGTCTCAACTGATGAGCGTAAATATGGGATGGGTAAGGATTGTTCTAGTAGGAAGGTGGCCGTAGCCGTGGCCAGTCCCAGGAGTGAGGCAGTCCCTCACCTGAATTCTAATAAAGCTGTAGAAAAAAATATCCTTTCGGCTTGTTTAAACCAATATTGGTTTGATTTACAATTTTTTTCTATTGCCAGTGTATAGGGAAAAGGTAACAATTTCAGAAAAAAAAACTTTGAAAAAAAAACAAGCCCATTTCTAGTATAAAGTTACTTGAGCTGTGTGCGATGACTGCGATGTATGATGTAAGTAAACTAAGAGCGGTTGAGGTCATTTGTATTCCGAGAAGAGCGCAAGCATCCCGTTTTCGTTCCTCTCTTTTGAAATTATTACGCTGCACTCAAAACCCCTCAGCGTTTGAAAGGGTAGCGAAAAACATCAGTAGCAGAAATAGCTTCTATCATGCTGATAAAAAAAATTGGTGGGGATTATCCCTATTTTCAGGGAGCAGAACCAGTCAGTGTCGCAGTCACAAGTTGCTATACTTGCTGGCTAAAATATTTGAAGAATATTTTTCGTTATTAAAAAATTACTTATCTCCCGCTTTGTTCATACGCGCTCGTAAACCTAGAAAAAGTGACAAAAGAGCTTTTCCTCTAAATATCTAAATGGAATTTGATTATTTTTTTTTTCTCTTGAGAAGACACGAGATAAAAGTGCATCAACCGCTGACGCTAGGCACTATGCTCGCAGTGTCGGTGTAATTCGAATAAACCAGCTTTTCTTCCTGTGAAAAAAACTGGATTAAGTAAGGTGTACTTTTTTTCTGCATTGCTATATTATGCAAGCTGAAACTGAAATGTACTCGAATTGGAGAGCGAAACGTACTCGTTTCCTACGGAAAAGTGTACTTTTTCTTGAACAGGATGGTGATGGAACGCCAACCTCACCTTCCTCTCTTATCAGCATGTCAGCTTCTTTTTTTCTCAAAAGGAGATAATTTTCTTTCTCAAGTACTTAAAAAATTTTATATAGAATTTTTTGAGCTAATACCAGCAGCAGGGAGCAGAAGGAGAGGCAGCAACACCAGCAAGCAGCTTACCTTGCTGAGTTTTATGTTGCGAAAAAAAGAACTTCATTATCTTCTTCCGGTTCACTACTATTATGAAGAAATGATGATGCAAGGGCTTATCTTAAGCCATATTTATTCATTTTTTACACAGTGCACACGCACACCCTCTCTTTCAGAATATCCTGTCTGTAAAAAAACGCATTTCAATGCTGTAATCCCTCGGCATTTTATTTCAGTTGAAATATGCAACAAGTGGCTGCCCTTGCTGCTGAAATAACAGAGTCTACTTGAGTAAGAAAGCAATCATCCGTTTATTTACTGGCTTCTGTGGAAGTACTTATTTTTTCAGTCTCAACATGAGTAAACACTAGATGGATTTATACGGTGAGCAAATTGAGACAGGTGCAAAGTTTCTCTTTGGAGGAAAAAGAGGGAAAAGAATTCTGCATAGAAAAATTAGCTTAAAAAGAAACAATTTTTTTGCGAAATGTTTTCACTACGGAAAAACCGTTTCATTTCACATGTTTTCATTTAGGGCTCTCTGTCAGAGTCAGATGTTTTGGTCATCTGGGCAAAAACCTATTTTTTTGCGAGGCAGTAACAGTATAACCAGTCACCAGTTTTTTTAAAAAAAGTAATAACATGTGCTCCGATCATCCGATCTCTCTTCTGAAAAGGATGCTGGCCTGTTATAAATAATAATATGGATCATTATAAC